>CM055112.1:45815562-45978062 GCA_029204225.1 Diphasiastrum complanatum
TGTGTCTCTTTGGATTGCCCATCTGCCTTTCTTAGCCTTGTTGTTATCATCTTTGGTTTTGTGACCTTGCTTGTCGACCTTGCTAACGTTGTTGTTGGCAATGTAACTGCTCATAGTGGATCCAAGCATATCCACTCTCTCCCTCCCAAAAAAATCTGTTGGTGGTTGTTATCTGTAACTTGCATGCTCAAGGTCGGATCAGGCGTTTGGAACACACAATTGAAACATGTTGAATAGGCGACTGGAGTAGGGATTGAACAAATTTCTAACTAAATTTGTTTTGATCCTGCTGTAGTTGACTCGAAGATGAATATCTCTATGAAAGACAAGAATCAACTCTGAAACGACGTGGATTTCTGAATGTTGCAGTATGCTCAAAGATCCTAAACTCTGTACAAAAGGTATTCTAGAGATGGATAGATGAATGAAATGCGTTCTTGAGATACTCTACAGAAGACTCTCATGCAGTTAGCTATTTCTCATGCAAAAATCAATCACACAAACGGATGAAGAGGACAAGGAAATAAATGAAAGGTACAGAGAGTGAGAATTGTATGGCACTTGTCGAACAAACTTGCATTCATCAAACATTGATAATTTACCTTGACAATTGCAATATCCCATTGGTCTTGTAGGAGTAATAAAAAAAACTCTGAGATGCCCTTGTCAAAAACAGGTTAGGGATGTGACACTAAGTCTATCATCATGGATAGCAGATATTGTAAGATATGGCTTGAAATGCATGGAAAGGAGAAGATACTATTCACATTAGTATCCTTTGAATCATGAGATTCGTAAAATGAATCTCTGTTAGATTTTTGATTCTCAAAGTTGTTTGTTGTATCCAAGTGTTGGAAATCTCATCAGAAAATGGAAAGACATATAGATTTAAGGTTGCAGGAGTGGAGATAAAATGTCAATTTTCCTGGGGAGAGTGCTCTTGTCTGGAAATAGTAGCAGATGACGGAATATCGGTTTCCTCTACATCGTGCAATAGCTCGTTTCATATAATGTCTATGTTCGATTATCGATCTGGTAAATGTCATGGTAATGTAGAAGTTCTCAAGGAACATCTCGATTGAGCAGCAAGTTTAATTGTTGGTTGTTATGGTGCTCGTGTGGTGTTGTCATGAGGATCCTATTGTGATTCATAACTGACGTGTCGGGCAGGTAGGATTTTGTTTGAGTTGTTTTGGACAGTCTTTGAAACTGTGTTTTCTAACACAGTCGGGGCACTCGGCGTTTTTTGGTACTTCATCTTGACTGGACAATCAACCCATGAAGTGGCCGGTTTCACCACAGATGAAATATTTGTTGTTTATGGGACCTTGGATAATGGCATAGTGTTGTAAAGCTACCTTTATAAGCTTTACTTCCGGCGCCATCGGCGCCAGCTATGTCCCCGGTGCCAGCAACGCCCCTGCTGCTCCCGGCGCCACTGTGACCAGAATCCAGCGATGCCAAGTTCCTATGGCTGAAAATCTTTGGATCGGTTCTAGCGGAGTCCAAAGAGCTCAGATCGATGTGCAATCACCCTCACACGATCTAGGCATGATTAAAGGAAGCCTGGGATCAATAGAATTCTAGAGAGAGAAAATGACTTTCTAGAAAGAGAAAATTCTAGAGAGAGGAAAAAATGTGCTTTACCAGCTTGGTAGAGTGCTTGGTTATGAGGGGGGGGTGCCGAATCACACCAATACTATAGGGGAGTGCGGGGGTTGCGACTCAAGGGCGAGCTCCAACCAAGTCTCGGCCTCCCTTGCTGGAATGTTGTCATGGCTCTCGCCTTGGCATGCTAGCGCCCCGGAGACTAGGGTCGGTCACAACACACTTGAAATGTAACCTTCTCAAATTTATCAATAAAGTGGGATTTTCTCAAACTGACTTTGATTACCTTCTGGGTTTCAGTGTTCGGTAAAAGCAGCCAGTTGTAAGGCCGCTTTCAAAATTGTTTAACTTGGCACCATAGCTGAGGGTCGTATCCCAGGACGCCAGCGGTATCGCTGTCGGGACCATTTGGTCCAGGAACTGGTTGTCTCCATATCTGTCGCGGCTTGTGGTTCTGAGTGTTCCTTGCATGAACGTGAATGGGTTTAAACTCTTGGGAAACGGGCTCTAACCTGTCGGCTGAGTTGGATGGCTTGCTTGGGTGGAAGTTACCTGTTTATGGCTGTCCAGTCTGGCGTGGCGCCAGGTTGGCTTCCAACGCTCGTGACGAAGCTTTCAGTTGGTTAAGTCTGATGTAAGTCAGGACCGCTTGCTTGGAATGGATGTTACTCGTTTATACTGAAGCTTCGAGTTGGTTAAGTTTGATGTATGTCGAGCGGCTTGATTGGAGGGAAGTCACCCACATCGGGACCCCCCGATCTGGCATGGCGCCAGGTTTGGATCTCAATGTTGGTTTTCGGAACTTCAAGTGGGTTAAGTCTGATCGTTGTTGGCGAGTTGGCTGCTTGTATGTCAAGGGGTTTGGATGGCAAGAGTTGAAGGCTGGAAAGCTAAGTCGTGGTTCTCGGCTCCCTTTGGGATGCCTGCGCTACATGTGGTATCAGAGTCGACTGGACCGGTCAGCTATGCGGATCTCACGGAAATGGCCACGGTTTGAAGTTCATCAAGACAACTGTTGTGCAAGGTGCTACCCACAGTGTAAGCACGGGTGCGTCCACGGTCGGGGTGGTCGACAGAACGAGAGACTTGATGAGTCAAGGTGCTTGCCCTTGAGGTGTAAGCACGGTTAGTTCTCGCAGGTTCGGGCCTGGCGCTGTCTGCACGTAGGATGGATGAGGCAAAGTGCTGCCTAGGGAGGTAAAAGCACGGTCTGTACCTTGTGGGGTGCGGGCTGACATATTCGAACTGTACGGGTTAACCATTGATACAGAGATGCTGCTCGAATTCGGGTGTAAAGCACGGGTGGTTAGCTGCCGGTGCGGGATAGCTGCCGATCGTTTAGCTATAAGGGCTATCGACCAAAAAGTGGTGGGCGTGACTGAGGCAATGTGCTGCTTAATGGTGAAAGCACGGATAGTTGAAGGGGTGTCCTATGTGGGCTGATTCCGTGATCGATTTGTATGGGCACGGCCAGGCAAAGGTCCGTTGGCAGGACCATCTCAAAGGGGGACCTTGTCTTTGTTACTTGTTAGTAAACCTGCTTGAGTGTCTTACTTGTATGTATTCGTGGTGAGTCTTAGTACTCGTGCTTTGCCTAGTTTGCATGATTGCTTGTGATACAAGGAGCTGAAGAAGGAACCTTTTCTTTTGAAGGCTGATACCATCAAACAAAGAGGACTACAGAATCTGTGGGACGGATTTGCAGTTCAAGTACTCGCACGTGAACGGCAACGAAACGACTCAATGTTTGCAAAGGATGGATGGCTAGCCTGTTTCTTGGGTTAGTTTCATTTGCAACAACGCCCACCAGACGCAAGCAGGAAGTCAAAAGTTGGAAAGGGCAATTTCAGGGGAGATCTTCTATGGAGCAGTTGGTCTTCATTTTGGGACGGCCACCTTCGGAACTGAAACTCACTGAGCATGGGTGATATCCAATATCAGTTGGGTTTTTCCTCAAAGGGAAAAGACTAGGATCCTCTTCAGAGATTGGCAACAAGTTGGATCGAGCCATAATCCTAGCAGATGGGAAGCAAAGTGTTGGAAAGGCTTTTTGTCCGAAGAACTCTACTCTAAGTCCGATCAGCTGAGTTAATGAGTGGAGGGGAACTATCACACACACCTCTCTCTTGGGGCAAATTTTGATTGAAAGTTGATCAAAATGGGGGCAAATTCAAGGTGACCTAGCCATACTCACACGAGGAGACTGGCGAACACTGTGAAAGTTGAGCCTTGCATGAGAGACTTGGTATTTCGAACGGACGCTAAGGGACACTTCGCGTTGAGATCAGACTAGTGCAAACTCTGGGTGCATGTGTCTGATTCAAAGAGAGCTACTTGAAGCCAAGCTCGATGTACACTTCTTGTTTTGACTGTGAGGCAACTGACCAGTGATGGAATTGTGAAAGTCAAGTTTTGCGCGACGGACATGGTGCTTCAAACAAACGCGAAGAGATAGTTCGGATGCGGATCAAACTGATGTGACCCTTTGGCTTTCCACGAGGTCAATGGTTACATTTGGGCTGATTCAAAGAGCTACTTCAAGCTAAGTGAGAGGTGCATTGCGGAGTACTCAATCTTTGCCTACCTTAAAGAGCCAATATGGAAAAGTATCAAGATCAGGCTAGGACAAGGAGAGAAATCAAGGTGCAGAAGCAACAAGGCACGGAGTGGACCATAAAGTAGGCAATCAAACGATAAATCCTTTGGCTCAGGGAGCCTTGATACCTGTGCGGAACTGAACAAATCTGGTGCTCAGGGAGCTCAACACAAAGTGCATCAAGGACAAATCAGGAGCTCAAAGGAGTTCCAAAGTCGAAAGTCAGAAGCGATAGGGGCGAACATTTCAAAGAAAGGCCTCTGTCACCAGTTAATAAGGTTTTTGGGTTTTACGAAAGCGATATCAAATCTACGCTTTTCTCAGACAAAGATATATTTTCAAGTTATGTAATCTTTCAGTACAAAGAGCTGAGCCTCCGACTTGTGGTGTGCCAGCTTCAATGTTAATAAAAAGTGGTCAGTAAATTGAGTACTGTGCCAAGTAGCTTAAATGTATAGTTATTTTAATTGGGAGACACCTTTACTTTAATCTAACATCTGATGAGGACATCAGATTTTATAAAGGTGGGGTGGATGTTGTAAAGCTACCTTTACAAGCTTTACTTCCGGCGCCATCGGCGCCAGCTATGTCCCCGGCGCCAGCAGCGCCCCTGCTGCTCCCGGTGCCACTGTGACCAAAATCCAGCCGGTGCCAAGTTCCTATGGCTGAAAATCTTTGATCGGTTCTAGCGGAGTCCAGAGAGCTCAGATCGATGTGCAATCACCTCACACGATCTAGGCATGATTAAAGGAAACCTGGGGATCAATAGAATCTAGAGAGAGAAAATGACTTTCTAGAAAGAGAAAATCCTAGAGAGAGAAAAATGTGCTTTACCAGCTTGGGTAGAGTGCTTGGTATGAGGGGGGGGGTGCCGAATTACACCAATATTATAGGGGAGTGCGGATTGCGACTCAGGGCGAGTTCCAACCAAGTCTCAGCCTCCCTTGCTGGAATGTTGTCATGGCTCTCGCCTTGGCATGCTAGCGCCCCGGAGACTAGGGTCGGTCACACACTTGAAATGTAACCTTCTCAGATTTATCAATAAAGTGGGATTTTCCTCAAACTGACTCTGATTACCTTCTGGGTTTCAGTGTTCTGTAAAAGCGCCAGTTGTAAGGCCGCTTTCAAAATTTTTAACTTGGCACATAGCTGAGGGTCGTATCCCAGGATGCCAGCGGTATGTCGTCGAGACCATTCGGTCCGTGGCGCCAGCGGTATGCTGTCGGGACCATTTGGTCCAGGAACTGGTTGTCTCCATATCTGTCGCGGCTTGTGGTTTAGAGTGTTCCTTGCATGAATGTGAATGGGTTAAGCTCTTGGGGAACGGGCTCTAACCTGTCGGCTGAGTTGGATGGCTTGCTGGGGTGGAAGTTACCTGTTTATGGCTGTCCAGTCTGGCGTGGCACCAGGTTGGCTTCCAGCGCTCGTGACAAATTTTTCAGTTGGTTAAGTCTGATGTAAGTCAGACCGCTTGCTTGGAATGGATGTTATTCGTTTGTAACGAAGCTTTGAGTTGGTTAAGTTTGATGTATGTCGGGCAGCTTGCTTGGAGGGAAGTCACCCACATCGGGAACCCCCGATCTGGCATGGCGCCAGGTTGGATCTCAATGTTGGTTTTCGAAACTTCAAGTGGGTTAAGTCTGATCGTTGTTGGCGAGTTGGCTGCTTGTATGTCAAGTGGGTTTGGATGGCAAGAGTTGAAGGCTGGAAAGCTAAGTCGTGGTTCCCGGCTCCCTTTGGGATGCCTGCGCTACACATAGCCATCTTGTATGGCTAGTTGTTCTGGACTTTCTGGTGGGTATTCGTTATAATGCGAGGAGTGTCCAGATTGTGATGTTGGTCTTCATATCGTTGGATGTCATGTGCTTGGATAGACTGATATGAAGGACAAGCATCAGTAGGATGCGTAACCCGACAGTGTGGACACCAAATGAATTTTTGTCTATTAGGTACCTAGGCAGTGTGTGGTTGATTAGGCATACTACGTTGGATAGACTTGAGAGTAGTTTGAAACTCATTGGTGAGTTTCTCCATCTATAGTTGATGTTGCTGATTAAGCAACTCCAGCTGTGATTTCCAAAGCTGATCTTGGGTATCCTCGATCTGCTTCGACTCATGGATTGCTAGATGTGCTTTCCGTTCCCTAGGTTCGTCATTATTGGATCTCTTGTCTTCTTCCTTGATGGCATCAGACATAGCTAACTTTAGGCTTGTATCTAAGCTCGCATCGAATCCATCTTGGAAGGCCGACTAAAAACCATATGATGAGCATTTGTTCGGTGGGCTGTTCTTCTACTTGACTTTTTAAGTGCTTGAAACGCTCAATATAGTCTCGTACGCATTCATCTTTTGTCATTTTAATTTACTCAATTTGACAAAAATGACTCCCTATCAAACGAAATGGTTTGAAACGCTTGATAAAGGACTCTTTTATATTAGACCAATTCAATTTATCTTCACGATCAAGGTTAAAAAACCAGTCACGTTGTAGTGGGTTTCTTTCCCTGCCTAACCTGAATCCAAGATCTAGTCAATTTAGCATCAAAGAGACGGAGTTAGTTGTCACGTGTAGGTTCGTTCCCATGAGAGCGATAGTATAGTTCAGATTTCAACATGAATGGAGGATCTAACACTAACATCCATTAACACTAAGCATTAACACTACATCCATTAACCCTACTTCCATTAACCCTAAATCCACAACAATGATAGAAACTTACTCCTCTCTCTCTCCCTTTCTCTCTCACAAAAAGCATAAGAAATAGCAATCCCAATAATGATCAAATCCAACAATTAGCAAAATTCAAAAAAAGCATGAGAAATGGAGGAAAGAGAGGAAAAGCAAGGACATTCATCAATCCATTTCTAAAGAGAACCAATCTGTTTTATTGAAATGAGGAAATGAAGATGAGGAGCAACTCGAGTTGGTCCCTTTTTATAGTAGAGAGGAGGACCCTGGCCTCTGAATCCTATTGGTCCAGTCTTGCCTCTCTTTTTATTCAAATTTAAAAAAGTGTGGGAACCATCAAAATTGGAGGGAAACCCAACTTTATTCACTAACTTGACATTTAGGCCCTACGACATTAAATGTCCCGCAAAAAGGCCTAAACTCCTTTTATTATCATTCTAATTAATCAGGTAACTATGTGATCATCGGGTTGGACTTACACACACAGGGTGCCAAATCCCTCTCACTTATTAACTAGGGTTAGGGTTGCCTTGGGATCCGCAAACCCTCCAACAGTATCCCCCACCAAAACTGGTGGCGGTCCCACGACACCTGCAATATGCAGTTATTGGGGACTTTTATTGGCTTCGCGTCGAATCTTAATTAAATGATACTACACCTTCTCCATAAAGTCAAGGCGTGCAGTATTGAAATCCAAATTATGCGGCAGGAAACAATGGTGGGCTCCGGCAATCCACTTGGAAGTTGTCCATGAGGTGAAGCGGGATTCCCAAGAGCCTCCCATCATAGTCGCACGGAAATACAGTCGAACAATCGGCAGCTAATCTTTGATTTGCTCTGAGGCCATCGGCTTATTTGGATCAAATGCCAGGGTAGGAAGGCAGTCGTCCCATTTGGTTGCCACTGACGCCAACAGAGTTAGATCTTTTGCAAACATTGCCGATTGTCGCATTGTTGGATCCGGAGAGTGGACATACTCTCTTTGATATGCCTGTAAGGCCCGGTGGAAATCCACTGAAATATTCCAGCTGTAAGGCTGGTGAATGATTGGCCAATTGGACGCATGGATGGTGATTTTATCCATAGCCAATGCCAAATCTTTCCATTTTTGTCTTCACAGCATTGGCACGTAATAAGGATCTACCCGCAACTGGCGAGGGCTGGTGACGTAACTCCTAACTGATTCTGGAGTTTTCTCAAAAACCGTGATTCTCCATGCCGACTGCTCTCCTAGTGTAGATATTTTGTCCAATTCTTTGTCGGCCTCAATCTCGAAGGTCTTAAATTTGAGAACCCATCCACTATGCGAGGACTCATGCAGATGTTGCTTTAAGAAGGTCTGGATCTGGTCCTCGACGCTGATGGGCCTTCTGAATAAATGGCCTGTCCTTGATGAGGATGGACCTGCTTGTACTGCCGGTATAGTTGGCAGTTGATATGCTAGATCTGGAGCTCCCCACTGGTCCATGCTCGAATCAACCCCTGTATCCATATGTACAGCTTCTTGGTGCAAAGGAGAGAATTGCGGCATGATCGGGACGGGGATTTGTAGTCCAGCTTCCAACACTTGAGCGGCGGCTTTTTCATAGACGTTGATGGTCTCTTTTGCCTTTTCCAACTCGGTTGAAGCTACTCCTTTGAACCTATCAAAGCGGCCTTGGAATCCCTAAAGGGCCACTTTGTATGTTTCCACTTTCTTGAACAAATATGCAATCTCCGTCGGTGTGACCGGATGATCGGGTATTTGTGTTTGCAGATACGAATCACGCTCAAGGGTGGTCACATCCAATTCACCTTGAAGCCGTGTGTGATCTTGTTCGGCCATTTGTAATTGCCCCTTCAGCAGCTGCACCTGTTGCTTGGCATCTTGCACTGCCTTATCTACCTGATCCTGTGCGATTGTCAGGGCATTTTGCAGGGAGCTGATGTAGGTCTCCAAGCAATCAGCTTGTTGCTGGGCCAATGTCTTTTCGCTTTCAGCCTTTTCTTCATGTTGCTTGGCTATCTTCACCTCTTGATCCAGCTGGACAATGTTTTGGCTGATCAGAGTGTTTTCAAATCCTAAAACAGAGATCATCTGCTCCATTTCTTTTTTTTTATCCAGCATAGACTGGATCACTTGCCCAAGGCTTGAAACTAACCCGAGAGCATCACTAGAATCAAAAGTCGTGGAGGTGGCAGCAGCAGGAGACCCTGATGGTACTATTCGTGGTAGGCGTGGAATAGGTGCCAAAGTCTCTTCTTCTTCAAAAATATCCTCATCTTCAAACCCTTCAGGCACCGTGGCGTCAAACTGCTTTGGTGACTTGACAGTTGTGTCGACCCGAAGTGTGGCTGGGCTACCTTGTGTGGGTGGTTGCTGACTGGCATCTTTGACACCAACATTAGCTTCATGGATATGCCCGAATCCTCTACCAGGGGATTGGGGTTCAAAGGGTGCTGGGCTCTAGGGCATTTCAAAGATTTCGGTGGTCCCAAAGGAGATCGGAATCATCAAACATATCCATGAAGAATTGTGTGTTGGGTGAGGTTGCTTCGATGTGCGGGGGTGAGGCGGCCTGGGCAACTGTGATGGGAATGGTAGGCCCAATGGTCACAGACTGTCCTTGTATGGGAGCAGAGGTGAGGGAAGCATCAGAGACGAGGGGAATGGAAAGTTCAGTGCGAACAACAGCAGGGGGTGGAAGCGCAGCTGATGAGGTATGCCTAGTACGATGTCGTGACGCAGAAGGCGAGTCAGGAATTACGATCTCGCTGCGTGGACGACGACGACTATGAGAACTTGAGGCCTGGTGAGATGACTCGGCTGGTGCTTCTTCGTAAACCGAAAGCACAGAAGCCATGGAGTCTGTTTTCTAAGTGAGAGACGGCTAAGAGGGACAATAGAGAGCCAGCGATGAACTGATGCTTTGTATTGGCCTTAATAGCTCGCTTGAGCTCACCAGAAACAGTCTTGAACCAGTTATATGGTTCAAGTGGGACTTTGGCCGACTTGATGTGAGACTCCACTATCCTGTGAAGGATTTGAGATGTGATGCGGTCTTTCCTGAGGTTGCCAACCATCAGGAAATGATTCAACAACTGGGCAGCGGCGTGGATGGAAGGCTCAGTGATGGCTTCCAGAAGGTAACATCACTAGTCCAATGCAGATCGTTGGTGAGGTCAATGGATGGCTTGATGGCCTGTTTGGCGTGCTTGTGATTGGGTGAGGCGTGCGTATCGGATGAGATTCCTATACCTGCAAGTGCGGCCTCAGTGACGCACACCTTGTGTGTGGCTCCTTGGAAGGTGATGTAAAACTTGGATTTTTCTTCCTTCCACGTACTGAAGGCAAGAGTAATGAAATCCATATTGATGCGTCCCGAAAAGGCTCTCTCATAAATACCCATTGTAGTAAGTAGAGGCTCCGGACGAATCATCCACTAAGTGACCATGCTTGTGCTAGGAAGAATCATGATGTCCGTTGCAGATGGGACACCACGATGGATAGTATAGCGTGGAGACTGGGAAGTATCGGTAGAAGACATGATGATCAGAAAGGAACTATAACCGCGTGAGAATGTATCAGAAGGCAATGCAAGAAATTTGGAAGGCTTTGGTCGCAAGAAAAATTCGCAAGAGCTTCGCTAGCACAAGTGAGGAATGAATCGAATTCAGCCAACTTATAGGTGAATTTGGTGGGTCCATTACACTGAATAGTAGTTGGGCTAATCAGTTCTAGCCAAAAATTTGTAGGCATGTACAGTACTGTAAAAATAGGCTATAAAAATCTCGGCGAAGGTTTCTAGGGATCTGAACCTTTCAGGCAAACATTTTTCAGGGCTGGCGAAGGATGAACCTTCTCACAAGAGGGTCCTTAGCCCAGGTACTATCATAAATGTTTTTTTCCACAATCTGAACCTATGGACAACCTAATTTTGACAATTTAAGATCTAGCAGGTCGGCAAAGGTTCATAATGATGTTATGATGCTCGGCGAAGATTCCCAAAATGGCATATCACTGAACATTCGCCTGACTCAAAAATTGAATTTTCTCTTGTCAAAAACCTTCGCCCACCTCAATTTAGATAAATCAAGAGTGGATGTATAGTTTGAGAGCTCAGCGAAGGTTTTTGATACTGTATTGGCCAAATCGGCCCAAAACAGTGGTTTTCTAAGTCATTTTTCATAAAAATATTGTGCTTCCGTTTCCTTATGCTGATGACTTCCTGACTTTTGCTCATCAGTCTTTTCTTATTTTTTCTTTTTCTTTTTCTTTTTTTTTTGTCTTTGTCCAGCAAAAACCAAAAATTGAAAACAAATAAAATGAAAAAATATATGGAGATTAGGCTTGCTGAACTGGCGGAGCAGGCTGCCGAAACTTACGTAATCGGCTGTCATTTATCGAAGTATCAAATCGTTTCCCATCCAAGTGCTCAAGAATTATTGCGCCATAGTTCAAGATTTCCTTCACTTTATACGGGCCTTCTCCAGTAAACTTCAACTTACCCTTGATTAGCTTGGTTTTGTACATCGATGCAAGATCTCCTACTTCCAGATCTTTCTTATGCAATCGCCGATCGTGCCATGCCTTGCGGCGGGCTTTCTCTGCTGCTAAGGCATGAACTACCATCAATCGGGTTTCACATAATTTGTGCAACGCATCGTGGCAAAGTTGTAAAGACTGATCATCATTTAATTGTTCCGTTGCTGCTATGCGTAAAGATGGAATTAAAAATTCAATTGGCATAACAGCATCTTGACCATAAACCAGTTGAAAAGGTGTTTGATCTATACTATTTCTGTAAGCGGTTCTGAATGCCCATAATGCTGCATACAGTTTATGTTTCCAATCAAACCGACTCGCTTCAACTGTCTTTGTCATAATGGTGCAGAGAATCTTATTGGAAGATTCAGCTTGGCCATTCCCTCTAAGATAATAGGGAGTACTAAATCTGTGTATAACAAAAAAATCTTCCAGTAAACACTTTATTGTTTGATTAACAAAGTGTGTGCCCCGATCATTGACAATTTCGATCGGACATCCAAATCTGACTATAATATTTTCATATAGAAACTTAGCTTTAGATTTCGCATCAGCTACTTTGACAGCTTTGGCCTCAACCCACTTGGTCATATAATCAGTTGCGACGATAATGTAGCGAGCCTGAGATCCTTGAGCAGTGGGATGAATAGGACCAACATAATCCAGTCCCCATTTTTCAAACGGTGCTTGCGATAAAACCAGATGTAAGGGTTCATAATTATGTCGAGTAGGCCGTTGTGTTCGTTGGCAGACATCACATGTCTGAATAAAATTTTTTGTGTCCTTATGAAGCGTAGGCCACCAACAACCACATTGCAAAAGTTTGCAAACAGTAGTATCTGTAGAGAAGTGTCCTCCACCCATGCCATCTTGTGAAAACATGATTAGATCTGGTACTTCATGCGGTAAAACACATCTTCGTAAAATATTATCTAATCCACGACGATATAATTGTCCTGCAATTAATTGATAAGGTTGAGTCTTATGAATCAATTTTCTTTTCTATACTTTTGTCAAAGAGTCATTCGGTTGTCCTAGCATCAGGTACTCAACAATATCTGCCGCCCACTCAGGTACTGCTTCAACATAGAACAACGCAGCATCTGGCAGTTCATCATGCACTTCAGTATTAATTGGTGCGGATTCAATTCGTGAAACCATCAAGGGTGCACTTGGTTTATTATGAGCTATCGATCCGTGCTTGATTGTTATCAAATTTACAGGTGCTGCTGGTGGTGGCTTCAGTCTTGCTGGACAGTCTTTATAGCAATGCCCATATCCACAGTCACTACGGAATGGTACAAATTTTTCTTTATTTGGGCATTCTGCAACTCTGTGATTTTCTCCACATGCAAAGCATCCAAGTGGTGCTCTGGCCCAATTTCTCGAGGCTTGTTGTTGAGCGGCAGCATAAATGGCATACTGTTCTGAAGATCCACCTTCCTGATCATTACCATAGCTCCATTGCTCAACACTTCCGTAAGGTTCTGGTTCCATCAAACTGGCAGGACGAGCGGAGTGCTTTGGTGGGGCAGGCAAGGCTAGACGCTCCGGGTATCCAAGAGTAGATTGTCGTAGTCTTGCTGTTGGATTGCCTCCATATTGTGGATCTCGATATCCCATCTGGGCATACCGTTGCTGAATCATCCGAGGGTTGAAGTTGCAAAAGGCAGTCTCATGGTCAGGTGAATCACACAGATGGCAAACATTGATTTCCATTCATTTTTTCAATTAAGGACACTCGTTCACTGTGTGATTTCTTGTACAAATAGAACACTAGATATGTTTCTTGGTAGGAAAAGTCTTTGCAAACTTCTCAGGTTCCTTGTTCGCTTCTCCGTGGAAATTTTCCAATGCTTTGATCTTCTCATCAAATTGCAACTGCAACTTTTCCATCTATTTCTGCTGGGTCTTCCCAAGTTTCTCGAACTCATTGAGCATCATTTCTGCAGTAGCATTGGCATTCATTGATGCAATAGTGGTGGATGTCGTAGTAGTTTGCCCTGCTATATAAGGCAACATACTGACATTCGGCTCATCATCTGAATCTTCATCCTCCTCCCAAATTGCAACGTCCATCGCATTTTGCAAAAGTGAGTACTCATTATGACGTTTCAGTTCACGTCGGATCTGTTTAGGTAGACCTGACAAAAACCACATAATCATGGCATTTTCATTAATCAGCTCATCAGATCTAAGACGTTTCACCCTTTCGATGTAATCTCGAACCATTTCCCGCTTTCCCATTTTAATTCTACTTAAAAGTAGGAAAGGGTCTTCCATAAACTTCAGTGGTCTGAACCGTGTGATAAGGGCTCGTTTAACAACCTCCCAATCTGTACGCTCAGTTTCATCTTGGTTAAAGTACCAATCTTGTGTTGCGCCTGTTAAGGCCATAGAAAACAGCTTAAGTTTATCTTGAGGATAAATCTCACCATAGACCTCACAGGATTCAGCATAGATCTGAAGAAATTGAACTGGATCTGTTAATCCATTATATCTGGGTAGATCCAGTCGGAGTGCTCTTCTAACAATAATTGGATTGACCTCCTGTGGAGCACCTCCAGGAGCAGCTCCAGGTGTAGCCATTTAGATCAAATTGATAATGTGATTGGATATAGATTTTTCCAAAAACTATCTCAAATTAGATCTACTAGCTCTATTCCACTTTTCAAGAATCTGATTCTATATGATGAAAAACTACCCAAAATTCGATCAATCAATACTTCTCAAAAATAATAATTCTCTCAGAGTCCAATTCAGAATATATCAGATCTGATCCAAATTTTGATAGAGACTTGATCTGGAAAATCAGAAATTAAAAATAGGACTGGCGAAGGTTATCTAGACGAAGGTTGGCTTGGTGAAGGTTCAATAGTGCTATTTTGGGATAAAAACTCTCTGAACACTTTTCTGACAATTTCTTGGGAAATAACCTTCGCCGATTTCTCAGATGGAAGATCTGACACAGATAAAACTATGGACAGCCGGACGAAGGTTTCTAACACAAAAAATATAGTTTTTGTGATCTGGCGAGGGTAAAAATCAATATTTTTTGTGATCTGATTAAGATAAATCTTCGCCGAACTCAAAAATAGTATTTTTATATAAATAGAATGTTCTGGAAACTCGACGAAGGTTCTGGCAAAGGATCAAGAGTAATACTGGTAATTTTGCAAAAAAGTGATTTTTTTGACAAAAATATGACAATATGACAACTGATCCTTTGGAAACCTTTCTATTTTTGGTATTATTCTTCGCCGACCTGGAAAAAGATAGATCTGGATCACATCTAAGCACAGTGAATTGAGCGAAGGTTCTTTTTTTTATTTTTTAGGATTTTGATAATTTTTGGTGTTTTTTTGTGGTTTTTCTGATGTTTTTGGAAATCTACTGGGAATTTATCTTTGCCCTTCAAACTGAAGGTTTTGTAAACAAAACCGAAGGTGTCTACAACTCAGCGAAGGTTTCCTGAAAGAGGGTAAAAAGTTCTGGGCTCTGATGATGCTTTTTGCCTCTTTTTGACCAATTTTTACAGATTTGACCGATTTTTGTTATTTTGTCTGATATCTCAGATCCAAATGGATCTTAAAATTAGTGATCTGAATAGCTTTCCCTGTTTAATAATTAGATTAGATTTCAAACAAGCAAATCCACTCAAAATCTAGCAAAATCAATCCCAAACTATCCCTACAATGCAGTTTTAACACTATTCATGCCACGACAAGGTGCCTAATGCAAGCTAACCATCATCCAAACTTGTTGCAAACTGAAAAATTGGCGCAGCTCCCTGGCAACGGCGCCAAAATTGTAGTGGGTTTCTTTCCTTGCCTAACCTGAATCCAAGATCTAGTCAATCTAGCATCAAAGAGACGGAGTTAGTTGTCACGCGTAGGTTCGTTCCCATGCGAGCGATAGTATAGTTCAGATTTCAACATGAATGGAGGATCTAACACTAACATCCATTAACCCTACTTCCATTAATCCTAAATCCACAACAATGATAGAAACTAACTCTTCTCTCTCTCCCTTTCTCTCTCACAAAAAGCATAAGAAATAGCAATCCCAATAATGATCAAATCCAACAATTAGCAAAGTTCAAAGAAAGCATGAGAAATGGAGGAAAGAGAGAAAAAGCAAGGACATTCATCAATCCATTTCTAAAGAGAACCAATCTGCTTTATTGAAATGAGGAAATGAAGATGAGGAGCAACTCGAGTTGGTCCCTTTTCATAGTAGAGAGGAGGACCCTGGCCTCTGAATCCTATTGGTCCAGTCTTGCCTCTCTTTTTATTAAATTTAAAAAAGTGTGGGAACCATCAAAATTGGAGGGAAACCCAACTTTATTCACTAACTTGACATTTAGGCCCTGTGACATTAAAAGTCCCGCAAAAAGGCCTAAAGTCCTTTTACTATCATTCTAATTAATCAAATAACTATGTGATCATCGGGTTGGACTTATACACACAAGGTGCCAAATCCCTCTCACTTATTAACTAGGGTTAGGGTTGCCTTGGGATCTGCAAACCCTCCAACACACGTGCTTTAGCGATCATGGTCATGGAAAATAGTTGGACCATAGCATCGGGAGATGTTTTGCCATACACATCGCACACATTCTCAAAGATTTGCAAAAATCGTTGAGGGTTCGAACTACCATCAAACTTGGGTAGATCCAACTTGGGTGTTCTCTTTCAATATGAGCACTGTGGGTAGCAAAAGCGCCATTAAAGGGGTTCTGGCCTGTGAGGGGTCAGCACCATTAAAATGGGCTCAAGCTCGTGAAGACTCGGCTCTTTCAGGTTCTTGGCTTTCGAATGGGTTTGTGGATGATTCGGATATTTGGGACCTCATTCGAGGGTATCGATTGAGTCTAGCTTGCTCAGTGGAAGGGGACACCATCTCGGGCTGATAATCTGTTGTGGTATCGGGATCAGGATGGTGTTCCATTGTTACTGTCGTGTATTTTGTGGTTTGTATGGATTTTTGGTATTTTTTTGTTTTCGATTTTATTTATTTATTTTATTTTATTTTTTTGACTAGTAGGAAACGAGAGACTCAATATCTGAAGGGCTTTCTATTGGTATAAGTTTTGTTTTTTTTGGGATTTTTTTTTTTGGGGTGTATATGCCTTCTTTTTTTTTGAGTTCTAAGGCTCAATCAAAATTATGGTTTTGATCGAAATGAAAATCAGAGATCTTTGTCAAAAATTATGTCATTGGGCGTGGATCTCGTTCGGCCTGGTCGAGATGCTATTGAAATGATCCGGTCGAGATTTGATCAAGCCCTGACTCTCGATTGAGAACTTACCCCAAAAACTCGGTCGAGATCTGACCTAGAGACTCGGTCGTGACCAAGAGACTCGGTCGAGATCGTGACCAGAAGGCTCGGTCGAGATCGTGATCAGAGGACTCGGTTGAGATCTTATGATTTTTTCGGCTCGGTGAAGATCTTACGTTTTGGCGACTCGGTCGAGGTTGCAACAACGAGACTCGGTTTAGATGGGAGTTGGAGGGCTCGGCTGAGATGGTGAAGGACGACGTCGATCAAGATGGCTTCCAAACGACTCAGTCGAGGTGGAGTCCAAAATGACTCGGTTGAGATTGAGTCCAAAACCGACTCGGTCGAGATGAGTCCAAAACAACTCGGTCGAGATTGAGTCCAAAAATGACTCGGTCGAGATTTGAGTTTTTTTTTTTTTTTACAGCCTCGGTCGAGTTGGTAACGAAGGGGCTCGGCTGAGATGGTGACGACGGACTCGGCTGAGATGTTGACAAACGACTCGGCTAAGATGTTTAGGAGGGGGCTCGGCTAAGATGTTAACGAACGACTAGACTGAGATGTTCAGAAGGGGGCTCGTTTGAGATGGTCAGGAGGGGGCTCGGCTGAGATGGGAATGAAGGGGTTCGGCTGAGATGGGAGTGATGGGAGTGAAGGGGTCAGGAGTGCAAACGGGGTGCAGAGGATGGGTATATTGTGGGTAAATGAGGATGCAGAAGGATCGGAGGAGGTGTTATGGAATGTGTGGAGGGTGGTTGCAGGTCGTTTTGAGCTATGAATGGATCTGGAAATGTTTCAGGTTTCTTGTATGGATCCGATGAAAGGAAGTATTGCAGCATGGATCGTTTAACAATGTGAATTGGGCAACAGGCCAAATGTTTACTAATTTCCTGTTCTAGAGAATCAGTTGGCTGGTTATTTGCTTCTTCTTAGCTTCAGACATGTTCTGCCTGTTATTAGGCTCTTTGGGCACTTCTTGGTTTATAGCTTTCTTGTTTCTCCCAGAATCAGTCAAAAGGGACAGATGTACGTTTTGTAGTTTATGTCCTACCTAGCAGAGGATGACTCAGGAGGGTCACTCTTGCACTGGAATCACATGCTTCAAATCAAACATGCAGATTATGCATTCAACCAAGAAATCAACATGTAGAGTGGTTGAAATGCCATGAAATCCTACTTTAATGTTGCAAAAAATGAGTTTTAATCAGATCTTAAACATTAAAACTATTCTACACATACAGTAATTCACAGACCTGAAACAAGAAACTAATCTAATAGCATTTTAGAAGTCCAAGAATCAAAAAACACTCATTTCTTGATTCTTGGACTCCCAAGAACTTCAAGCACTAGAATGTCAAGGATCTGCAAAATTTACACCACATTTCTAGCCTCTATAATTTACCTGAATGCTGATTCCTTTATTAATCCACAAGCAAGAAAAGAAATCCAATCCACAACTAGGAAAGCAAGAAAACTAATCCATCACTAAATCCACAACCACACACAAGGAATGGAAGGGCATGGTCATAAGAAAATCACTCAAGAAAACAATCATGATCAAGGAGCTCAAAGAATGCACCAAACAATCATCTTCTCAAAGAGGGAGTCTCTTAAATAAGCAAGAGAGCTCCTTAGGTGGCATTCTAGTGGCATTTCCACATTTCACAAATTACAAGTGGAATAATGCTCTCCACTAGAGGTCACCATCAAAAGGTGGCTCACTCTACTTTCTTTAAGAGGGGTCTACTTGCATTTATTACTTTGCCTAGAAATACTAGTTCCTACATGGTCATTCCATCTTTTGGGATTCACCATGAGGCTTACACAGTTTCTTCTTTACAAGACTAACTAGTATTCCTCGGCTCTCAGTCTTTGTTCGTCTCGTCTTCTCAGAGACCTCAGTCTATGGTGAGAGGTGCTCTTGATTAGCTCTGGTCGAGTATCTTGGGGATTCGTTAGAATCAGCGAACAATCCACAATCAAGAACTCGAGTAGAGGAAAAAATTAATTTTGACTCGAAATAGTATAGAAATCTCATGACTCCATAAAACTTAATTACAAATGAACTAAGACTCATATATGTAGCAACTCAAGGTAGAGGGGAGTGAAACATGATTGGAACTCTTCTTTACCTCCTCTAAATCCTATTAGTTGAGTGACTGCTCTCTAACTTGATTGGACCAATTTGATGGATTTCTAGCTTTTGATTGGTCACTAACTCTCATGCCAACACATAGTGATGAGTCACACACCCAACCTCAACTTGACAAATGTAAGTAGCCTAACCTAACTTGAGCTACATCACTCTCTACTTTTGGCCAAATCAAGCCTTTACATGTGTACTTGCATAAATTGCCTCTAATGCCAAAAATGTCCTAATCAACATTTAACATGTGGCTAGATTTCTACTAAAATCACAAGTACCCCTAACTCAAAATAGAACTAACATAATTAGACTATGTTCCACACATGGGAACATGCTCCACACGTGTGATATTTTCTCACATACAAGAATTTGTGAAATATCCAAGCCAGATTTTGCCAATTTTTCACAATCTCCCTCAACACTTCATTATTGGATACATTCATCTTGATGATATGTAGGGCCATCCTTGCCCTCTTCTTGAACTTTATGGATTCTTGAGGCACTTGAGGCTCCTCCTCATTGCCAAGCACAATATCCATAATGTCTTGAAGCACCAAAATAGATTCCATCCTAACCTTCCAAGTAGAATAGTTGGAGGAATTCAATCTTTCAATTGCCTTCAATAGGTACCTCCCATTAATGCCATGATGAGACAAATGAAAATGTACACAAAGTAAAAGCTTGTGAAATGACTCTACAAAGTGATTTTGTGATTCCCAAAAGCCTAGACTTAAACAAATCAAAGGTCTAGCAAGATCTACGCAATATCTCTATGACAAATCCTAGAATCAATCTTCACTAAAAGATTTTCTTGTACACAAAGTACACACATGTGAAAGGACTCCAATAATGACTTTTTGACCCTCAAAACACTAGATTTAAACACATCAAAAATCTAGAAAGGTCTACAAAAGGTCTAGATCACAAACATAACAATAACATCACACCAAAACCTAGTCTTGCCTTGATCACAAAAATCAGAGCACTACAAATTTGCACCAAACCACACCAAATTCAGATCCAATCACCCCTATTGGACTCCACAAAGACCAGTGACTCTAAATCTTTAGATCTAGAATGGATTTGATTACAAACAATGTCCTAGATCCTTGTCACTTGACTAGAATTGAGAGAACCTTTCAATTTTGGACGTAACACTCAAGATCAAGGGCATTAAACCATAAAGATCCAAAAAACACTAGGTACCCTCAAACATTGGATCTATACATCAACAAGATGCATCAACAACCCTTGGGGGCTTGGTCTTCTCAATCTACACTTGATGCTCAAGATGAGTTTGCTACAAAATTCCTAAGTGGATGCAACTCACACGTGGCTTGTAATTTTCATACATTAAATGCTAACAAATTATCCAAGAAATCACTCCAATCAAGCAATCATTAGCCAATTTAAAGCTATAAGACAATTGGGATGCAAGAGCACTCTCAAACCTAGAATTTTCACTCAATATCTTGTTTCATGGAGATCAAACTTCATGAATGCATGTACCTAGGCTCTGCTACCATGTTAAAAAAATGAGATTTAAGGACATGCAAAGAGACCTAGACTACAATGACCTAGGTTCTACATGCAAAGAGACCTAGGTTCTACAATGACCTTCATGCATGTGAGGTTGCACAAGATGCATCTATGATAGATCAAATCGGATTTTCAAGGGCTATCTATCAAGATTTGAATAAAGGAAAGAGCTCATCTACAACAAAAGTTATGATCATCCAAAGAGAAGCTACTTTTTCACATTCACATGAAAAAACAAAGTGAAATTCACTATGAGAGACAAAATCAAGCATGTTGCTCTCGGGTAGAGAGAGAAGATATATTCATACTCGGGTAGATAAAGAATAGACCAAAAATGTATGTGAACCAAAATTGCATTAACTCTCAAGTTCATCATTTGTACAAAGAATGAGCTCCTCTATATAGTGATTTGAGATCCAAGAGGAGTAGAAAGCAAGTAAAATGATTGGATCTCTTACATAGCTCCTCTAACTTTGATTGGTCTAGTGACATAAGGACCCTTGATTATAATTGGACCAATTTCATGGATCTTTTGCTTTTGATTGGTCACATGAATTCATGACAACACATAGGAAAGTGTCACTAGTCCTCGACTATCATGCAATGTGTAAGAAGCCTAACCTACCTCAAGCTACATCACACACTAATTTTGGCCTAATCACCTACCAACATGTGTACAAGGGGTGGAAAAGTCAAAGTACCCCCCAAAATCAAGATTAAGGCCTACTGACTATTCAAACTTTTCATAAATGAACTACGAAGATTATGGATACCCTCCACACGTGGGAACATCCTCCACACGTGAGATTTCACTATGTATATGATATTGCAAAAGATCAAGCTAGATTTTGCCAATTTTTCACATTATGTATGATTATTTTCCCTTTAAAGCTTTGTTATGAATAATCAAAATTTCAGACTTGAATGAGATTCGAAGTTTGTCATTTCATCATTAAACTAGATTGTGGAAAGTTATGGAATAGATCAAATGGTTATTTCTTATATCTTTGATCAAATCATTGGATTCAGCTAACATTCTAACACATATGGCTCTTTAGTATTTACAAAGATGAAATTTTCAATTGAACCAAAGTCAAAGATTACAGGGCTTGGCATTTTACGAGTAAATCTTTTGCGAGTTTCTTTCATGCCATGAGTCAATAAAAAAAAATAGCACATGGTGTGTTACCTTTTTTATTTATGCCACTACTTGAATGTTTATTAATAAGAAATGTGGTTTAGCATATAGTTAAAAATTTCATAATGAAATCCCAAAAAAAATAAATTTGAAGTTAAAATTTTCTAGCCTCGTGCTAAAAAAAAGAAAATTGTTTTTTTGACTAAATCACTTGGCACGTTGGTGTGCCAAGTGATTCAGCTAGAAACACACACACACACACACACACACACACACACACACACACACACACACACACACATTCTGAATCACCTAGCACACCGGCATGCCAAGTGATTCAGTGTGCTATCGTTGAAAGTTTTAATTTTTTTTTTTTCTAGCTATTTCACAAAGCACGTCGACGTGCTATGTTTGGAGACTGCAAAAAATATGTTGAAGTAATGTTCTTACTCAAAATTTGAATCTCAATGTGTCAAAATACTTTTTTTATCTTATAATTTGAACTTTTCAACCTATTAAACATGTATGTATTTCATAGAATTATGATTTAATATCTTAAAAGTGGATATTTTTTATGACAATGATGGTTTGGACCTAAATTGCCATATAGACTACACAATTTGGTACTTGCATTATCACATAAACTTGTTTTACATGATAAAGTTGAATGGTTGTGAATGATTCACATGATACATTGGCCCGTGCTATGGCATCCAAGCCTTTTGTGGTACTAGAAAATGAAAAGCTAATTTTAATACATGACCAAAAAAAAAAAAAAGTGGACACAATACCATAGAAGAAAGATGTGCTAGAGATTGTCATGACACCTATCAAGAGACCTGGAGAAGATTATTAGCAGTATAGAGTGGAGACAACCAATCTCACTTCCAAAGTTGTCTCACATTGAGGTCCTCACAAGCAACATGTTTGTTCACGTTAAAATCCACTAAAATTTTTGTATTTAGTCAGTATCTTCTTGCAATAAGAGATAAAATGCAGTTAACATTACATGGCATGCCATGTGTTACATAATCGGTGAACCATGGGCAGAATGAAACTCGCAGATAATTTACTTGCAGATTGTCAGGAACCCAAAGATTACCACGTTATCACTAAACTAGATGGTGGAAACCCATGAGACCAATGAGTTGCATCATCTTTATGACTTTGGCTACCCAACACTCTCACCATCAACATTAAGTTGTAGGTCATGCACATTTGGACGACTCCCTTTGTTATGTTCATTAGTGTAACTGAATAGAGAGAAAAAGCCATCAATAGCACGCTCACATGACTACAATTATACAGGCTCCCAAATGTATAATAGAGCAAGCCATTTTTGTAAAGTGCCTCTTAACATCTTTTACGTTACTTTCTATGTGATGAAATGAGAAAAGATGGCTATCAAACTTGCACAAATAGTACAAGTCTAGTAAATTTTGTTCTCTCAATGCAAGTCCTGAACGTAAATGTACATTCCATCTTGGAGTGTGATCCATGAATCCCTATTAGGGTTTTCCAAATCGTCTTTTTTTTATGTGGTGTTATTACGTTTTTATAATGGTTTTTTAGTTTTTTTTTTAAGGCAATATGAATAGCATTCCAAAACATTTGCAAACGGATCAATAGTTGCCCTTGTTCTCTCTGCTATTTAACCCTTACATATATCCTATATCTGATGGCAAGAAGTAAGATCTTGTGCAATGCTTTCTATTGAGCATCTTGTTCAATGCTTTCTATTGTGCTAGCCTTGTTAAAGGATCCACCAACACGTATTGGACTTACTATTATATTTTTTGTGTTTGATTTCAATTAAATACATATAAATTTAATATTCCAATGTCAATCAACAAAAACCCAATGTCATATAGCATGTCTTTACATACTAGATGTATACAAGTGAATGTTTAAATAGAGCAAAAGCCACACGCAGATGTGAATTATAGCAATGAATTGAGTAGAACTGGAGTCACAACAGGAATGCCAACACAAATCATTGTGGATAATTGAGATCATTCATGGTGTACACATATGTAGTCTAATATTTAAACTGGAAATAACATTCAGTTTATTTACTCCTTTTGACATGATACAAAATGACTGCTAACTTTATTTGACAGCGTGCCCGTCATTTGAGCTCACCCATCCATCTATGTGCACTTACAATGAGGACAAGCTTGAAATGGTTAGCCCATTACTAGGAGGATTGTGATAGCAAATTGCTAGTTTATGGCACAGTATGACCTGCATATCCTCAGCAAAAAGAGAAAGCACAAAAAACGCAAACGTTTCTGCCCTTTTTTCAGAAAAATCAACTCTGACAAGAACCTCTCCTTTCCATCTGAGGTTATTTGAACTAAAGGGATCCATCATCGATGACATTGAAGGAGGAAACAGTCACTTAGTTATAGCCTTTACGATGCTTGGTTTCATAAGTGTGCTCTTTGATTTCCAAAACTTCTACCTTTCTACCGTTTTGAGGAAGTTCTATGTTCTTATATGCACATCCCTCACAAGGAACATTGTTATGAGAATAGCTTTTTTCAATATGAATCCTTCTACCTTCATCGTTCACACAAGATTTATCACGCAGACCATCCCCAGCCATGCCTTGGCAAGAAACGCAAAGCAAGAGTTTGAATTGAGTTGAATCACACCTGGGTCCTTTGTGTGGCTAGGCGGTGGGTGGGTGTGTGTGTGTGTGAGAGAGAGAGAGAGAGAGAGAGAGAGAGGGGGGGGGGGAGGGCGGGGGGCGCAGACATGATCACTTGACTGGTTTCAAACCTCCGATGTTGATGTTGGTAGAGTGTTTATTGCTACATTTTCAAGGATTAGTATAACATATCTCAGATTTGAAATTTCCATATGGAATCCAACCAATATGCCAAACCAAAAGATACCACTGGCTCCATTAATACACAATAGCTACATGCACTCAACAATAATTATCACACAGCCAATCTGAGCAGCCAGCTCAACTCAAAAGATGAGATTTCACATAAGCTTCAAATCTTATTTTGACAGTATTGAAATAAGAAAAGCTTATGACTAGAGGGTAGGTACAGCGACTGACTGACGATAGTCTTTCTCAAATAACCTATTCAATATTTTCCTCTTGCAGTTGGCAACTCAGTCAGGAGTACACTTCTTGAACTGTAATTGCCTTCTTGAGAAGCATAGCCAAGATATCAATGTCGTATACAACCCACAACTTGGGCAGGGACAAAGTGACTTTACAATTGAAATAGAACAGTATTCAATATTAAAGAAAATAATATTAGAACCATCAAAGGAAGAGATACAAGTTGAAGACAAATTTTATCCAGGTCGAAGGGGAAACAAGACAGCCTCTCTCAAAAAACTGTTTATCTGAATTGCTTCTTTGAACTCATCAAAGCTGACCCTTCCATCATTGTTTGCATCCATATGGTCAAACATCTCATCCAGTTTTCCAGGTTCCGTTATATCAGGAGGCAAGTACTCCTCGGGCAGAGCCTGAAACGTAGGAAAGCAGGAAGACCTAAATTAAAGTACTCCCAAAAAAGTAAAAACAAGCTTAGTGAGGTCAAGAATTTGGTGCTGAATTTTTCTGCTTCCCTAATGCCGATTCAATCTCAAAGCTTGAAAAATATAAATCAGTTGTTAGCATAGAAATATTCCAAGAGGATTCTCAGAAAACTAAAATGAACAATACAAGAAACATGGAGAGAGAGAGAGAGAGAGAGAGAGAGAGAGAGAGAGAGAGAGAGAGAGAGAGAGTTTTACTAATATATTGTAGACACCAAAAAAGTACATACCATGTAATTTCCATCAGATGGGAGTGCAATCTGTCCCCATATAAGATAAATCATAAGACTACTAAGAATCAAAACTGAAAACATCTGAAATGCTAACTTTCTCTAGCTGAAAGAAAAAAAACCTGGTATGCTGAGGAAATATCAATCCAGAATATGACACTGCATGTACCATAATCATCTTGACATAGACACCAAATGGCAATCATCCTGAAAAATGTTGATATCCCACCAACTAGAGGTAAATCAGATGCCCGATTTGCATGTAGCATGGGGCATGCCAAGAAGTGTGATGTCTCACTGAACTTCAAGTCTTGAGTCTCAAAACAAGTCATGGTTGCCTATGATCACTACAAGAAATTCCTGTCCACATCATCCTCTACATTTCAGTTAGAATTTGATTCCACTTTAAACTGCTATATACAGAGAAAGGATGTGATCTACAATCGGATCATGCCCTTAAAGTGATGCTATGCATCTCAACATAGACATCAATAAGGTAATCATCTTGAAAAATGTTCAAATCCCACCAACTAGAGAGGTAATCTTGACGTCTGATGTATACGAATTCCACAAAGCACGAACAAGAAAGGGTTGAGCATTTGCTTATGACTCCGACGATAAGATTCCTATCCCTGTGCCACCGCGGAAAAAGCCCAGATGCAGTCGCCACTTGCCTCCATCAAGGCCCACTGTACCCTCCACTAAGCGGACACTTCACACTTACGCCCGGGTTGTGGGCATTGGTACTTTTTCTGTAGTTCTTCTGTTATACGTGGCCCGGGTTGTGGGCTTATTTCACTTCTGCTTTGTTCTACTTTCATTTGTAGCTAGTTTATAGCATTTTACGGCCATGTCCCTATGGATGATGCTACATATTTTCTTTTTGGTCTTATGCACCCACGGGTGCCCAAAAGATGTCAGTATGTTTTTCATTTTGAATTTCCACACTACATAGTTGGAAATCCTGTCCAATTTGCTAGTTTCGCTCAAAATGGACTTTCCCATGTTTGCCATCCCAGAACTGCCTAAAACTGCAACCGTAGGCTAAAAGACGTGTTCTGAGTACAATGGCGACGTCAGTAGCTTACTTTAATGACCTGCTAAAATTTCACACCAGGGCGTCCCGCCGCTTAGGTGGCATTTCGCAAGCCAAGTCGCTTTTCAAACGTGAAATGCTTCTCACCGCACACTCCTAACTATCCGCTCCCTCAAAGGGGCAAAAGAGATTTGATGTCCACTGAGCGCTTTCTCCGCTGCAATCACTATGTTTTGCAGTACCGTACTTGCAGGTACAGTCCGGGTGCCCTTCGTTTGGAGGCTATAGCCTTTCATTTGGGTCAAATAGGCTAAAGGACTAGAAAATAAGGACCTTTCTTGTTTTTGAACTATTTCTTCTTCTTGAAATAACTTCAAACTTCACTGGTGAAGGGACCCAACTCCAATTTCAAATTGAAAATTTTTAGTGAAGTTGAAGGCCAGTTTGCACTTCAACTCCCTTTAGCCTTCTTCAAGGCCCCCTTCAACTCAATCCAACGGCTATCCTCAATCCAATGGCCCAAAACGATTCTAATCTGGGAGATTCTATGCATTGATCTCCTGGATCCTCAATCCAATGGCTAAGAGATTTCGGGTGCCCTGAACCCTTCTCCTTGCGGCCGCTACACACTCAAATGCACGGAGTACCCACTCCCCTTCACTTCGTGCGCCCTGTCCACGGACTCCTCCTCCTCCTTCACGAGCTCTCCCAGCTATGGAGGGTTTCTCCTACCCTGTGAATCGCGCTCCAGCTTCCTCCAGATCACATGGCTGTCAGCGGCCACCTGGCTGCTAATTCAACTCCTCATGGCGCCCTCCTTCAAGCTTTTACAGCTCCAAAAACCGTTCAGAATAACAAGAAAACTTTGATTTTGTGCTTCCAAACCCCAAACCAGGGTTTTTCTCACAAATCTGATCTTGGCCTCCTGCTCACAGCTCTCACACAGGCCAATCCTCTTCCTCTAAGGTCGCCCTACTGCTAGGGGTATGATGCTTCAAACCGTTCTCAAAACGGTGTCCGTTTGAATGCACACCGACTACAAATGCCAAGTAGCTACTTTACGGAATTTTCAGAATTCCGCCTCTCCACTCTTTAGATTCAACTGACAAGTCCTGTCTCTGAATCCTCTCACAGTTTCAAGCTTGTTAAGCCTCAGTATGATAGAAACTGTGCACCAATGCTTTACTTTCGTCTCCAACCCGCCATAAACTCCGAACTCTCCGAAGAATTCTCTTCTCTCGAAGCTCTCTTCAATGGCGACACTCTACTGTGTACACTCCTTGTACGGCTCTGATACCAACTTAGAATTTGCTTCAAACAGGAACACAGATCATGCTACACAGTAACACAGACAAAAAGCACTCTCCACACCAAGCTCACATAGCAATTGTATTTCTCAAAACGAAATTACACTGTACATATAGTTCTTCGCTAAGGCAACCCATGCATGACCCAGGTTGCCGTTGACGGGACGCATGTCCCGTCGACTCACCTCGTGGCGAGGCAAACTGATCCTTATCCACTGATAGGACCCACAGTACAATAACACAACAGTTCTACTTTAATTCTAACTCTTTCGAGTCTATTTCTACATCACCTTGTGAGCTTCCTTCTGCGAGTGAGGTTGAGTCTTATTGCGAGGATGAGAGAGTGATAGTATCACTTAGTGAGAGAGTTACTATTACACAGTGAGACACTTCACATATATAGCTTTATGTTGTGATAGTGTCACACATTATGTCACAGCCATAGGACATCATTGATGCCGATGATGTTGCATGCTTTGATGCTGATTCCAAGTGCTCCTGGGTGCCTTGACCTTGATTCTGAGGACTTTGCTCATTTATGTCTTACTATATGTGCTGAGCCTGAGCATTGTTCAGTTGCTAGTCCTGGTTCTGATGTTTCAATTGCTTTGACTATTCTAGTTGCTTCAGTTGCTGCGGTTATTTTCAATGTTCCTACTAGTTCCATAGTTGTTGAGATGCAGATTGTAATCGAGCCTTGTTTAGATTACATTCCACAAGTTTGACATATGCTAGATGGTTCTCCAGTTTTTGATCGTCAGGTTGTATTCTCTCTAGCTCTAATTTCTGTGGATCCTTCAGTGCTTCTGCATCTTTTGTTAGCGGATGTCTTTCAGATGATCATTGTTGCTTATTTTGACGAAATTCTTCTAGATGAGTATTTAGGCCATGACTTATTGGTTGGTGCTTCTGCTATTATGCTTGGATTTGCTTCTACTACACTCATGGATCATGTTCGTTTAGATGATGCTTTATAGTTATGGGTATTACGGATACCTTGGTTTGATGCCACGGTGTATTCATGGGCATTACAAGGCATGCTAACATTTTATATGTCTCGCACTGTATGCTCCTAACTCTAGGAAGTCGTAGTCCTCTAAGACAAAAAGCTAGGGAACAACTTTTGGAGATTACTTACTCTTTCCTAGGTTGCATATAGCTGTGTTGTTGATGATCCACTTTTTTCCTTGGCATGCTTGGTTATTGTGTATAGCTTGGATTTCATATTATCTTCCTTGTTGGTGCTGGTTTTTTGATGCTATTATCTTTCCTTGTGCGAATATATTGGTGTTGTTGTTTGTGCCTACTGTTTTTTATCTGTTCCTTGGGTTGATGATCATCGCCAAGCCTGGCTTCTCCGGATCACTTGGATTATCCTTGCTGCACATGCTTCTTTGCACTGATCTTCTTGGGCTATTCGACTAGCTTTGGATATCTCATTTATTGGGGTCGTGCATGCATAGTAGCAACCAAACATGTTTGGTTCCTGAACCAAACGCGTTTGAAACCTGCCATGTCTCAAACGCGTCTGAAATATGGCAATCAGCAACCCAAAAATATCCCCCAAAAGAAATGTTTTTTGGGAGGCTTTAAAATTCTCTTAAGCATTTTTTAATCAATAAAAGACAAATTTTGGGGCCCAACTTGAGTCTTGATGGAATGTTGGGGTCCTAAACCTACAACAGACCATGCTCTCTCCGTGCAAAAAAATTTGCCTCCATTGCCGATTGTAGCCTCCATCGCCCTCTTGTGAATTGATTTTTCACTTGTAGCATCTTACTGCACCAGGGGTCAAATGGGATTGCAAGCAAGAATTTTGGGCCACCAATCGAAGCATCATAATGCATAAAAATTCATTTGTTTGAAAGTTTTTTGTGTTTGCTTAGATCTGATCTTGTTTTACCTTATATTCAACTGTTTAGTACTCTCATTGTTGCTTATCAAAACATCCTAGGAATTTTTACGCTAGGTTGGAAGACTAGGGCTTCCTAATGATATCTTTTACATTTTTGTATAATGATATTGTAGGCTTGTAAATTGTCCTATGCTCTTCAATTTTATGCTATTTATTTTATAACATCTAATGAGCATTTTTTTGTACAAATTTGCAATTTTTTTTGATTTGAGAACCCTAAAATAAATAAAAAAAACGTTTCAAATGTTTGATCAATTTTTCCAGACATTTGAAACGCATTTGAAATGTTTTGTTTTTGGAAGTTTCAAACGTTTGGTTGCTACATTGCCTGCACAACAACACTTTCTTAAGGCATTCTTGGGCTATGATTAAAATGCCTTGATTGATTCACATGATCGTTATGGTTTGTTTGTTTTTCATATCTATCTCAAATACATCAGCTTATAGTAGTATTATGTTGTCCACTACATCAGAGATACGGTTACAACAAGAAACATACTTGATGTCTTATGCTTTGTGGATAGCTACTTTTGGAATACTTGTTGTGAGACTTATGGTCCTCTCCTTCAAATATTTCCATCGGCGCTCGCAGTTTGTCATTATGAATCAGAGTAGTTTTTAGATAGTTAATTCACATTCATTTACAACTGGCTATTACCAAAGCTATTGTTTGGGGCCTTTCTTCTAGTTTTTTAGGCCTTAGTAATTTTTTGTAAGCCCCACAATGTTTTTTAGAGTTGGAGAGAGTTATATACGCAAGATTGCCCTAACTAGTATACCTTTAGGGAGTGGGCTATTTACCATTAAGGGCATGTCCTAATGGGACCCAAGTACCCTAGGTTGCCTAATGTTTAAAAGGTTCCACTAAGAGCCTCTAGATAGTACATATAGGGCTATCATTAAGACATTAGGTATTCATTGAGTATCATTAAGACAATGGTATTCAGCTTATGATTTGATATTGCTTGGGCTCTTCGTGGGAGGACCTTTGCTATTGCTTGTAGGGCTTTAGCCATTGATTATATTAGATGCTCTTGGCCATTCTTTGCGCAGATTGCTTGATTGTGTCTAATATAGTCATTTATGCTTCATTGATACAATATCTGTAGATTGAGTCTATAACTCATAGTGGAGGATGTAGTGTGCCTGACTATCGCATGTGGTCACGAGTTTTTATTCTAAACCTTGTTGACGTTATAATCTTCACCATTACCTTAATTCACTATTTTTTTATGACTTTTTGCATGGGCACTTTCATACTAGGAATCACTCCTTTCTCTACTTAGTAATTTCCCTCTGGATTCACCATGTCTACAACTCAGATAGCTTGTGATCTCTATGACCTGCTGAAACGTAAAAAGCCAAAGATATAGATGAGCTCACCTTTTATTGTTGATTTCTCTAATTTTGATATCAATTTTTTCCTCCCTCGGTGTGTACCAATGTTAAAACATCTGATACACAAAGTTGGTAGTCCCACGAGACCAAATAATTATCACATGTTTATGGTAGGATATGGCATAATGCCCGAGACAATGATGAGTAGTTAAGCTTAGACGTCTACATGCCATCGGACTAGTGTTTCGTTAATAACAACACTCCACTGTGGATCATGTGTCTATTGTTATTGACGTTTGGTCCATCTAGCACTATTATTGGTGCCTTGCTAAATATTGATGTCTTGCATGTTGCCATTATATTCATAATGTTGACCATAGGTGCTTTTATTGATGGATAGGCCAAAGGCCCAACTATATTAGTTAATTATCTAGAGTGGGGGTCTTCTAGGACAGTGCACTATTCTCCCTCCAAAAGTTTTGCCTCCCTTGATTATTTGAATAGTGATCTGGTATTTCTTGAGCTCATTATGGGAAAACTTATTGCTATTGCTTGTAAGGCTTTGGCCATTGATACCTAAAATGACATATCTCTGAGTGTAACAAGGAGAATAACTAGACAACATAGGTCTTTTAGAGATGATATGAGCAGTAGCTCCAGAGTCTATCACAACTTCGGATGTATTATCAGTAGAATTAAAACAATCTTCTACACAAACAAAAGCAGCTTGAGTCTTCTCTTCTTTGCTAGGGCTAGAAGATGGTTGTTCCTCTTGACAAACATTGGCCTTACTATTGTTAGACTTAAAATAGCATTTGAAAGATGAATGACCTATTTTACCACAGTGTCTACAAGCTACTCTAGGATTAGCCCAACATTTTATCAAGAGTATGTCCGGGCTTTTTACAATAGTTGCGAAAAGATTTTTTTGACTTCGGCTCAGATGATTCCCCTTTGGAATCTTTGTCGTTTGAATTTTGTATGCTAGTAGCTTGAAACCGGTTTCGTGTCCTTTTGCCTTGCCCGTTCCTTTCTTCGCATATAAAGCTTTAGCTCCTGCTTGAGAAGGTGAACTTCCTTGTCGCACGAGAAACTCCTCTCGAAGGCTCTAAATGGCATCTTCAAACGATTTTCCTATAAGAACAGGTCGCATGTAGATGTAGGAGGGTGGTAGTGCTCACAGCAGGTACGTCAAAACTTACAAGAAATCAACTTCGGATCAACACACCTGCTTCCGGCATGCAATGGCTCTGATACCATATGTTAGACTCTATCTTACTGCAAACCTCCAGGTGTCGGTTAAACACAAGAGACCGAACGACTCACGTTCCACCCCACCATAGGACCTAATCTGGGTCCACCCTCAGTGCCCTGTTGGCCTGTGACCGTATCAAGCAAGATCCGACCTCCATCCTAGACAGTGTTCCATACCACTGCCTAGGCTCTCAACCATCTCCCGCCTCAAGCTAGCACTCATCCTGGCCGTGCACACACTCTCCATCCACCTCCTCCTAGGTATGGGAATACTTAGGCTTGCATGGGCACATGCATAGGAAAAGCAAGGGCTATATCCTCTTGGAGGAACTCGCCCTACTACCATTCTCTATTATGTGAATTGATGCCAGTTCTCTCTCTCTCTCTCTCTCTCTCTCTCTCTCTCTCTCTCTCTCTCTCTACATTTGCATCCTATCTTGTGGCTTTGGGGTGATGTTGTTGGAGATTGATCAGTAGCTTCTCATTGGTTGGGTGGTTATGCTCCACTTTTATTGCTTTGTGTGTGTCTTGTAAGCAGGATCTTGAGGTGCTTCTCCTTAGAAGATGTCTTCACTCTGTGTATCTGATAATATCTCTTGAGAGGTTTGTATATGGGGAGCCATCTCTATCACTCAAAGTAGAAGTTTTAGGAAGAAAAATAACACGGTGCAATGTAGACATCCTTGTCTAGACCAATCCTCAGTCGATGAACTCTGATCCATAGATATTTGGCTTGCGCATCCATGTATAACACATCCAAAACCTGCTGAGCTAAGCTCCTATAGAGACATGCTACCCCTCTTGAGCCCCTATCACCAGCTAATTTCGTCATTTTCCTTCAAACTGACGCCCACTCAAAGCCTGGAAAACATTGTAAGCCCCTTTATAGGCTCTCATGAGTTTATCAGCAAAGTAGAATATTGACTTGGCGGAATCAGGCAAGGGGAAACCAAAGCAAGCAAGTAACCTTGTCGTTGAAGGTGAGATTGAAGACTCTAGCATCTTGATATCAGCATTGTCATCTAATCAAGATGATCAAGCATGGTACATTGACTCAGGAGCCACAAGACACATGACAGGTAACAAAGATTGGTTCACCAGCTTGAGAGAGTTGGATAATGGAACGTATGTTTCACAAGCAAATGGTGATGTGTGCAAGATCAAGGGGATAGGCCCCGTTTTCATCCAACTACCTGATGGCAAAAGCAGGACGATCAAGGAGGGACTTTATGTACCAGGTTTGAAGAAAAATCTACTTTTTGTTGGTGTTATTACTGATCAAAAGTTGAAATTAGAATTTGCCCATAATCGTTGCTTTGTGAAGGATGTGAACCAAAAGTTCAAAGTCATTGCGGATGGTATAAGGGAGCCCAACACTAAATTGTACAAGTTGAATGCTACAATCAAGGGGCAACATGGATTTATCTCGTCCATTCCATCACAAACTGAACTGTGGCATAAAAGGCTTGGTCATTTGAACCTAGGAAGCCTTAGCTTGATGAGGAAATTGGAAATGGTGAGAGGATTGCCTATGATAGAAAACCACTTCAAGACGATGTGCGAGTCATGTGTGTATGGGAAGCAGCATCGAGAGAAGTTCAATAAAGGTGGTGTTGCAAGGGCAAAGAACATCCTGGATTTGATCCACACAGATCTATGCGGGACTATGAGGACTATGTCCTTAGGTAAAACCTTCTATTTCATGACCTTCATTGATGATATGTCATGCAAGAAATGGATTTACTTTCTCGAAGAAGAAATCGGATGCGTTTGCCACTTTCAAGAGCTTCAAAGCATTGTTTGAAAATCAAACAAGTAGGAAGATCAAAGTTCTAAGACCTGATAGTGGAGGTGAGTACAAGTCTACTAACTTCAATGATCTTTGTGATCAATGTGGGATCAAAAGACAATTTACGCAAGCTCATACTCCTGAACTCAATGGTGTAGCTGAGCGCAAGAATCGTACGATTGTGGAAAGTGCCAGATCTATGCTAGCTGAGATGAGACTACCAAAAGATTTTTGGTCAGAAGCATGCAGTACGGCGGTCTATCTTCAAAATAGAAGTCCTACCATTGCCATACCAAAGTTAACACCTGAGGAGGCATTCACGAAGAAGCCAAACGTGAACCACTTGTGAATTTTTGGATGTAAGGTTTGTACACATTCCTAAGGAAGAAAGACATAAGCTTGATGTGAAAGCTATCGAGTGTATATTCCTAGGATATGATGATCGTGTGAAGGGCTATAGATGTTTTGATCCAGTGGAGAACAAAATACATGAAGACACAACCTGAAAGGTATGAAGCAGATTATGCTCTCTTATCTAGCATTATTCAAAGCAAAGAACCTTCGACTTATGTTGAAGCGAAGGATGATGACATTTGGGTCAAGGCCATGGAAGAGGAGATGGAGTCAATTGCTAAGCATAGCACATGGGACTTAGTGGAACCACCAGTTGGCAAGAAACCCATTGGTTGTAAATGGGTATACAGGACTAAGTACCATGCAGATGGAAGTATAGCAAAGCACAAAGCAAGATTGGTGATCAAAGGGTATGCACAAAGTAAAGGGATCGACTATGAGGAGACCTTTGCGCCAGTATGTAAGTGGAATACTCTACGTCTACTTGTTGCGTTAGCTTTCACGTTTTGGCTGGCCTTTGCATCAGATGGATGTGAAATCTGCTTTTCTAAATGGTGAGTTAGAAGAAGAGGTGTTCATGATCAACCTGAAGGCTTTGTAGCGAAATAAAGTATGTCACTTGAAGGAAGCACTTTATGGTCTTAAATAGGCACCACGTGCGTGGTACAGCAGGATTGATGCCTACTTTCGTTCTAAGGGGATGGTGAGAACACATTCTGATCCGAATCTTTATGTCTTATGCTTTGATGGTATGGTTGCTTTGGTTGCTCTTTATGTTGATGACTTGATTATTTCAGGAAATAATCAAGAGATGGTAGATATGATCAAAAAAGATCTCATGGAACAATGATGACAGATCTTAGCCGAATGCATTATTGCCTTGGAGTGGAGGTGTGGCAAAAAGGACACGAGGTGGGTCTAACACAGGTGAAGTATGTCAGAGAGTTGCTGCACAGGTTCAGGTTGCAGGATTGCAAGCCAGTGAACACTCCTATTGAGCCAGGTAAAAAGCTTTCTAAGCTTGACGAGTCACAGCCATTTGATGCTACGTTGTATAGGCAGTTAGTAGAGAGCTTGATTTACCTTACCACGACTAGACCAGATATATGCTATGTTGTTGGTATTGTAAGTCAGTTTATGGCAGCAACTACTGAAACGCATTAGAAGGCAGCCAAACGCATTTTGCGATACAGGAAGCATGAGAGTTTACCTGAGTTATGTGGCTATGTGGATGCGGATTGGGGAGGTGACTATGATGATCGTAGATCCACCACAGGGTAGTTGCTTTTCCTGGTCTAATAAAAAGCAAAGTATAGCTGCTTTATCTACAACAAAAGCAGAGTATAAGGCAATGTGTAGTGCAGCACAGGAAGCTATATGGTTGAGGCAAATCTTGGATGAAGTTGGCATGAAACAGGAAAATCCCACGACTATACATAGCGACAGTCAGAGTGGCATTCAGCTAGCAAAGAATTCAGTGTTCCATGCGACTTTAAAGCTATGTATATGACTGTATAAAAAGTAGACTCTACTTTAAGGGAGAGAGTTAGAATTAAAGTAGAACTATTGTGTTACTGTACTGTGGGTCCTATCAGTGGATAAGGATCAGTTGACCTCGCCGCGAGGCGAGTCGACAGGACACGCGTCCCGTCAACGGCAACCTGGGTCATGCATGGGTTGCCTTAGTGAAGAACTATGTACAGTGTAATTTCGTATTGAGAAATACAGTTGCTACGTGAGCTTGGTGTGGAGAGTGCTTTCTATGATCTGTGTTCCTGTTTGAAGCAAATTTTAAGTGAAAGGATACCCATTAGTATCACTCCCAATATCTATGATGCTACTCTCATGTATAGAAGGACTCTTGAAAGCAGACTCATCGTGGATAGGCAAAGCACAAGTAAAACGACATGCCACTCAGAGATAGACGAATGAAAATGAACATATGTATGCCAATTATAATAAGCAAGACCACTTAAGAAATGAGAATCAAGTAAGCTAAACTGGAAGAAGAACCTTAACAAGAAAAGAACTGTAATAAAACAAATAACAAAAATAAACTTGAAAAATCAGAATACACAACTAAAGAAGCCAGCAAAGATAGGCTGGAAAATTGGTAGCAGAAGAGGGCATTGGAGCAGCCCAAGGGAACACCGGCAGAAAAAAATCAGCAAATGGAGGTAGAGACCAACCATTGTATATAGCCAACTTGTGGGATTCGCCTAGATGTAATAAGTACTTCCCATATCTCATGATTGGACCATCCGTAGCCTTTAAGGATCTAAGAATGCCAAGGTCCTCAATGTCTAATGCATGCATACGTGGAGGATCATCATCGAACTCTCTATATCTGCAAGTTGTCCTGGAGTTGAAATTCTCCAACAAGAGAATATGCACTCTATTAGAAAAGTTAACATATCCCCTCATATATCCATTAAATGGGGAAAAGTACTTGAGCTATATACATAGGATGATGTCCTAAGAGGAAAGTAGCATGTTGCAACATAAGCATCTCAGTCTAGACCTATACTCTATCCAAAATCTTGATCAAGTTTAACTTTGCTTGATCATCCTATTTGATCGATAAAACAGGTCAAAGAAACTCCTTGAAAAGACAGGCAATGCCTCTTGACCCTTTGCCTCCACGTGACCTCGTCTCCTCACTTTATACTAACATGTAGGAAAATCTTGGAAAGTAGGTAGACCTCTAATTTGAGTTTCATGAGTCTTTGTAAAGAAAAGGATGATTCCACTCTAGATTAGTCTCATAGATCTCCGGCTGTGGATGAAGAATGGATACCATTGCAATTTCAAAGCTCTATGTTGGGACCCCATGGAACTCCCATGCCTTGAGGCCTCAAATCCATGTGCATTGTCGGTACATGGAGATCTCCTATCCATGAAAATAAGTTTCCTATCTCTAAAAGTTACCCACTTACCCAAGTCTTTACCCACTTGAAATGTCTGTTTCCTTTCCTCTACCTAGATAAACACGAGATCATCATCATGAAAACTCATGTCCATCTTAGATTAGCTCTTTATCTATGAGCTTTCCTCTTGTTATCAAATGTTTCAAACCTATAATGGACAAAGTTTACTACCAAAATCGTATCTAATCTTTTCTATCCTCGAAGCTCTCTCCATTCTTGTGTTTGTCAACCCATAGTCACCTCAAGAAACCTTTGAGTATAAGTTACGGACTACAGGATACAGGCCTATTGGGCTACTCTGCATATATTCCGCAGGCCTCTTTACATTTACTGTTGGTTATGTATATTTTTGGTTACGCATTTTATATTAGTCATGTACAGGCCCCAGAGCCTTTTTATATGCTTATGACCCGCACTGGGTCCTTTTTTATGACATTGACTGGCCTTGGGCCCTTATTATATGGTTATATGTGGAGTGGGGGCCCGTAGGAGGGCGCACTATTTTCCCTCCACATTTTGCCTCCCTTTACTTTTGAATTCCTATTTTAGGGTTCGTTGGTAGGGTATTTATAGGGGCATTTGTACACTCATTTTTCAGATTATTGATTGGTATTGCTTGGGCTCTTCGTGGAAGAACCTATTGTCTTGTCTATTGCTTGTAGGGCTTTAGTCTATTGCTGTCTTTTATGCTTCATTGATTCAACACCTGAGATTTTGATCATAACTATATATAGTTACATAAATTTTCCATATTATTGCACTGTCTTGTATGCACAATTTCCCATTTTTCCAATTCTTTTGAGATTTAAACCATGGTTCTCATTCAAACTTATTCATCTAATTTGAATCAGATTTAGGGTTTAGGCCTATTCATAAAAAGTCAGTACCTATATTATTCGGAATCACATAATATATCATTCTAAATGACTAAAATTATCTATAAACTATAGAGTAATTAGAGTGCTCGAATATCTACAATTGATACTTTTGTAACTAATATTAAAGATATTTTCTTTGAACCCTAAAATCTCCCATTCTTTCCAAGAAGGCCTGATTCTAGACCACTTGAAATCCGATTCTGAACCACTTAAAAGCTGATTTTTCTAACTTTAATAAAGAGGAAAACTATGCCTGTATAAATGCAGAGACAAATGCGACTTTCTTAGCAAAATGAGCTATCTCATGACATTAGCCCTTCGGAAAGTAGGATTCAGACATGAGGGTCCGGGCCGAAGTGCCCACGTTTGCGTCTGACGCCCGGACCCGGACGCGTCCTTTTTTTTTTTTTTTTTTTTTTTTTTGGGCTGGACGCGTCCAGGCCCCGGACGCGTTTTTTTTTTTTTTAAAGCAAAACCACGCGGGCCTGCAGACAGTCCCGAGACAGAGAGAGGGCGGAAGAGGGCGGAAGAGGGAGAGGGAGAGAGAGTGGGAGAGGCATAGAGAGAGAGAGAGATATATAGATGGTGTTTGTGTGTGTGTGTGTGTGTGTGTGACTTTTCTATTGTTGATTTGTGTGCATATAGTTGTGTGTGTGTGAGAGAGAGAGAGAGAGAGAGAGAGGAAGAGACAGAGAGTGTGAGGGACGGAGAGAGAGAGGATTTGTGTGTGTGAGTTTAGGATTTAGGTTTAAGGGTGCTTGGGTTTGGGGTTTAGGGTGGGAGAGAGAGCTTGGATTTCCGTGCTTCTGTGTGTGTGTGCGTGAAAGAGAGAGAGAGAGAGAGAGAGAGAGAGAGAGAGAGAGAGATGGTTGCTCGTCCCATTTGGGATGAGGTGGGGTGTCGAAAGCAGTTCACAGGGAACGCCTCTCGAGTTCAAGCACATCTGGGGGGGTTGCGAGTCCGACCCACGGGGGGACGCTACAGGATCGTGTATGGTCATCCCCGCTGCGGAGAGGGCTCGCATTATCGAGACATATTCTGAGTTAGCTGCTGAGCCCGGCGAGCCGTCCACAGATGCCGCGGACTCTATTTCTACTGGTGCACCCACTGCCACCGCCCCTGCCACTGGTACACCCACCGCCCCCACCGTCGCATCTGCACCCGCCACCGCCGCTGCATCCGCACCCGCCCCCGCCCCCGCCCCCGCCCCAGCCTCCGCCAGTACTGCTACACCTACGCCTCTGCCATCACCGTCAGATCTGCACGGCCCGTCCACATCCTCCACTGCTACACCTACACCTCTGCCATCACCGTCAGATCTGCACGGCCCGTCCACATCCTCCGCTTCCGCACCTGCACCTATGCCACCACCTCCAGATCCGCATCGTCCATCCGCATCCTCCCAGCCATCCACATCCCGAGGCACCAGACAGATGTCCATGCCGGGATCTTTCAGAGAGGGGCAGCACAGAGAGGCCACCAGGACCATAGCACAGATGTTCTATGACCTGAACCTCCTCTTTATCATGGCATCATCCCGCATCTTTCGAGAGGCTATCTCGAAAGTTGCAGCCTGCGGGCCCAGCTACACACCACCCACAGCCGACGCACTACGAGGCCCTTTGCTCCAGGACCGGGTTGCATCAGTGAGAGAGAGACTGGCCGCACTGCACGAGGTTTGGGATAGATACGGCTGTTCCATCATGGCTGATGGGTGGACTAATCGTCGCAGACGTCCACTCATCAATGAGATTGTTTCCAGTTGTTACGATTCCATGTTCTTGCGCAGCATCGACGCCTCCGAGGCAGGGAGAGTGCATTCGGCCGAGTACATTTACGGCATCATTCGCGCGGCGATAGAGGAGGTCGGGCCACAGCGCGTTGTCCAGGTATAATATTCTTTCATTAGTTGCTTGCTCATTTGTTGCTTGATGTTGATACAATAGTTCTGCGTAGTTTTCGATTGATTGCAATGTGTTTCCGAGCTGTGAACTGATCGTGTGAACGTATCGCAAAAGGTTGTGACGGACAATGCGTCCAACTGCCGCGGTATGGGGGAGCTTCTTATGGCAGACTACCCCTCCATTGTCTGGACTCCATGTGTCGCACACTCACTGGACCTCCTCCTGCATTCCATCGGGCGCCTGCCTTGGGTCAGTGACATTCTCACAAGGGCACTTGCGGTTGTGGACTTCGTCACACGCAAGCGCCACATGACGGCCCTTTTCCACACATTCAGCAGGTAAGCTGCCACTTATTTTTTGGCTCGTTCAAGATGCTCCTTCTTTTTTGCTCGTTTCATGTGTGCCTCTCATTCCGTTTGTCAATGCAGTCAAGCCCGCTCGCACCCGCTTCGCCTACCAGTTCATCATGCTTGAGCGGCTACACAAGCTCAAGTGTTACAATCTTACTTACTGCAAACCTCCAGGTGCCGATTAACCACAAGAGACCGAACGATTCACGTTCCACCCACCGTGCCCTGGCCTGTGACCGTATCAAGCTGGATCCGACAGTTACGAATAGAGCCACAGCTGATCTAGAATTAAGCTATGAAAGCATCACATAAGCAAGACTTAACCCTAGAAAGCAGGAAAGAGAGAGATTAAGGAGGCTAAAAAGAGAGATCAATATCATCAACTGAATGACAAATGACACAGTTTCCCTACTTATAGCCAAGAGGAAGCCCTAAAAGGAAGCTTCCAGTGGCTAGGGCCCAACTGGGAGGGATAATAGTGCGCCCTCCAAGAAGGCCCCCACTCTCCAGTAATATGTCCAAATGGCCTAATAATGAATAATAACGCCAAAGGCCAACCATATAGTCTGAATGTCACTAATGAATAAAAAAGAGCCCAAGGCCTGCTTATGCATAAAGTAAAGTAACTGTAAATGTAAATGGACGCGGCGAATGTAATGAGCCGAGTCCATAACTCTCCCCGACACAAAAAGAAGACCCAACTGCCGAAAAGATAACCGGATCAAGTAGCAGCAAGCCCTGGTGCATCAACAGCTAGAGGAACATCTGATGTAGAGGAATCAACAAGTGCAGCAAGAGCACGAGCCTGATCCGCAAGTAATGGTGTATGATAAAACACATCAATAGGCTCCCATGTAGCCTCCTCAATAGGACGACCATCCCACTGGACCAAAAACTGAATCTGCCAGCGGCGTCGACTATGGTATAGACGGACCTGTAATATAGCAGCAGGTAAAAATGGAAATAACTCTGGAGCAGTAGGAAACTCAGCATCACAAGGAGCGTCATCCTCAATAGCAGCACATAATAAACTGACATGGAATACATCACAGGCGCGTGTGGAAGCAGGAAGCTGTAAGCGATATGTAACTGGACTAAGAACCTCCACAATGCGATAAGGCCCATAATAACGTGGTGCAAGCTTCTCAGTAGAAGCATGGCCCTGGACAAAATGATGACGTGCAAACCGTAAGCGTAGATAAACCATATCTCCAAGCTGAAACTCAACATGGCGGCGGTGACGATCAACTGAGGTCTGATAACGCTGCTGAACATGCTGTAAATGAGAACTGGCCCAAGTAATAAGCTCTCGAGCACCTGATAGAAAAGATGCAAGTGTAACAGGTGTATCCTCAGAAGGAAGAGGAATGCCAGGTAAAAGAGGTGCATAGCCATGAGATAATAAAAATGGAGAGACACCTGTGCTGGTACTAACAGAGCTATTATAGCTATACTCTGCTAAACATAAATGCTGATCCCAATCCTTCCCTGAAGGAGTAACAAAATGGCGTAAATAATCCTCAAGGATCCTGTTAAGGACCTCAGACTGCCCATCAGAAGTAGAATGATAAGCAGAACCCATAAAAAGCTGAACATCCAAAATACGCATAAGCTCTGTCCAGAATATAGATATAACCTTACTATCCCGATCAGAAAGGATAGTACGAGGAAATCCATGCAGGCGGAAAATCTCTGATAGGAACAAACGTGCACACTGCTCTGCTATGATAGTACTGCGAACTGGGATAAAATGTGCCTGTTTCGAGAACCTGTCAACTACCACCATACATGAATCGTGACCACGCTGGGTATGGGGAAGGCCAAGGATAAAGTCCATAGATATATCAGTCCACTGGCGATGAGGAATAGGCCAACTCTGGAGCAAACCAGCAGATTTAGAACGGGAGTACTTATTACGAAGACAGAAAGGGCAGGTACGAATAAGTACAGCAAGCTCAGATCGAAGAGAGGGCCAATAGAAATGGTCTTTGAGACGAGCATAAGACTTCTGAAAACCAAAGTGACCCCCAACAAGAGAGGAATGAGCATCCGACAACAACTGGGAACGGATACCCAAAGAACTAGGGATACAAAGAGAATCATAATGATAAAGACGATTGTCAATAATGGAGTAAACCTAATGAGGACTGGACGAAACAGGTGAGGCAGAACTATAAACATCACAAAAATCAGAACATGTAAGGTATGCCGCAGGTAGAGCATCAAACCATGGAGGAATAGTAGAAACGAGTGTATTTAACAAAGCTGGAAGACGAGATAATGCATCAGCAGCAGTGTTAGCACGACCAGGACGATACAATATGGAGAAATTAAAAGACTGTAAAAACTGCAACCAACGAAATTGACGATCACTAAGGTCACGTTGAGAAAACAGATAACGTAAAGACTGGTGATCAGTAATAATGTCAAATGGGAATCGATACAGATAATGACGCCACTTCTTAAGAGCATAGATAATAGCAAGAAGCTCTTTCTCATGCACAGAATAACGTTGCTCATAAGAGCGAAGACGACGCGACTCATAAGCAATAATACATTGTGACTGGCGAAGTAAAGCACCCAAACCAACATTACTAGCATCAGTCTCAACAAGAAACTTCTGATCAAACTGTGGTAAACACATAACGGCAGCATCAACAACAGCACGACGAAGAGTATCAAACGCTGTCTGACAATCAGGAGTCCACAGAAAAGTACTAGACTTCTTCAAAAGTGCATGAAGAGGAGCTGCGACAGTGGCAAAATGAGGAACTGGACGACGAAGGTGAGTGGCTAACCCAAGAAACATACGAACATGATGAATATCAGTAGGTATAGGCCAATCCTGGATGGCCTGAACCTTATGAGGGTCCAGACGAATGTGACCATTACAAATAAGAAAACCAAGAAACTCGATCTCAGAAACAGCAAAAGAACATTTAGACAACTTAGCAAATAACTGGTGGTGTACAAGTAACTGAAAGACCGAGGAAAGATGGGCAACATGCTCAGCAAGAGACTGACTAAAAATAAGAATATCATCAAAATAAACCAAGACACAATGACCAAGAAGCGGACGTAAGACGTTATTCATCACATTCTGGAACGTAGGAGGGCCATTAGTAACACCAAAAGGAAGCACACAAAATTCATATAAACCAAGATGAGTACGGAAAGCAATCTTATGTTTGTCAGAAGGGTGCATCCTGATTTGGTAATATCCAGAACGAAGGTCTATCTTGGAAAAGATTTTAGAGGTACCGAGCTGGTCAAAGAGGTCATCCATGTGTGGAATAGGGTACTGATTACGAATAGTCAACTTATTTAAAGCACGGTAATCAATACAAAGGCGTTTGGTACCATCTTTCTTATTAATAAGGAGAACAAGAGCACCAAAAGGGCTGTGACTAGGAACAATGAGACCCTGATCTAACAAGGCAGTAATATGGAGCTCAAGCTCATCACGCTCAGATCGAGACATACAATAAGGGGGACGGGAGGGAGGAGCAGAACCAGGACGCAAATCAATATGATGGTTCACGTCACGTAATGGTGGTAGCGTCGTAGGTTCTGAAAAGACAAAAGCATACTGATGTAATAAGTCAGAAATCACCTGAGGAACAGCTGTTGGTGTAGAAACTGGAGGAACTGGTACTACCCGCTGAACACATAATAAGGCAGCACAATGAGCCTTCGGCAGGCTGCGAATAAACTGCTTCCCAGTAATCAACTGGAAGTCTCCCTGAGAATCAATGCCCACAAGTGAGTGTGTAACTGCATCATGTACAAATGTCAATGTCTGCTGTGTCAAGTCCAGTGTAACAGCTCCAAGAGATGCAAACCAATCAGCACCAAGGATAAGATCATAACGCTCCATAGGGATAACATAAAGATCTGCCTGTCCAGAGAAATCTCCAATGCGGTATGGTAAACGCTGAAACATCTGAGAACTAGGAAAAGAATGAGAACTAGCAACCTCAACTGTGAGAGGCTGGGAAGCAGGAACAGGTGAAGCACGGATCCGACTAGTGATATAACTGCTAATAAAAGAATGAGTGCTACCAGTATCAACTAAAGCAATATACTCTCGACCTGTAATACGCACACGTAACCGAATGGAGCGAGGACCAGGACGCCCTGTCCAAGTAGCATAGGCAAGCTGAGCATGGCAAGTAGCAGGAAGTAAATCAGGGAAAGGCTCAGAGGATAAGTCAGGCTCATCAGAAATATGAATGTAGATATCGGAATCATCTGGAGTAGTGCCCTCATGGTAAAAAACAGTAGTAGTAGTAGGGAGAGGCTGGCGGCAATCACGGGCAAGATGGTCAGGACTCTTACAACGAAAGCAAAGTCGCTTCTGCTGAAGATCAGCGAACTCTGCAGACGTGTAACGTCGGACAAAAGCAGGTCGAGGAGTCGGAGGACGAGGAGGCGAAGGGGCAATGGAGAGAGCTGGAACAGAAGGGGCCGGTGTAGGGGTGAACGTAGCGGGAAAAGATGAAGCAGAAGGACGGGGTCGGGAGAAGCGGGAAGGAAGGGTGTCAGAGTACTTATGCTGTAAAGTACTGGCAAGAGACATCGCCTCAACAAGTGTGGTAGGACGGAAGGAAGAAACATCATAACGTAAAGCACCACGAAACCCAGCAATGTAACGAGAAATAAGCTCAGTGGGTTGTAGATCTGTGAAAAGATAAGAAAGCTCCATAAACTGATCTGTATAAGAAGCAAGATCACTGGTCTGAGTGAGACTACGGAATGTATCACGTTGGCGGTCAAGCCACTGAGGATCAATCATAGCATGGCGGAGGTCACGGCGAAAAGTATGCCATACATGGAGACCTTCCCGATCAGGATCAACTCTATAAACTCGCCACCACGTGGCGGCACGTCCATCTAAATGTAAAGTTGCCAACTGGATCTTCTGAGGATCAGTCTTGGGGTAAATCTGAAAATATGTGTCAAGCTTAGCAAACCGATTCTCTAATAAGTTCCCGTCGGAGGAACCGGAATAGGTAGCAAGCTGTACCCTATCACGAAAGTCTCGAGCAAAGTGTGGCTCAGGAAGGGGGGGACGAGGAAAGAAACCAGGAGGTGGGTTAGATGGAATGAACGGTCCACCACCAGGCTGACTAGCAGAAGAAGATGGAAATCCAAATGGAGGGGGAGTCCCAAATGTAGGAAAAACAGGAGCTTTACCAGGACCATGAGGCTGTAAAGAATCAATTTGTGACTGCATAGTAGCAAAGCCGGTCATAACTGAATTGAAGCGAAGAACGAGGCCAGAAAGGGTCTCATCCATGCGACGAAACTGATCGGATAAGGTTTCCTGAGTAGTCTCACTCGGGGTAGGTGAATGTGCCATAATGATAGTGGAAGGAAAAGACGAAAACTTGAGGGAGCGGACTCTTGTCATCACCCCAAATTAGCCTATTACAACCAATATTATCACAACTGAAAAAAAACAGACAGCAATGAACAATGGAGAAGCTGTAAGAATGCGCTGGACAGCCAGGGATACAATGTGAATTTGAAAGAGTAAACGGAGTCAGAATTCCTGAAAATGTGGTGGAAAATGAGCGCGCGACAGCCTTTTGATAAGCTGTAAAAGATGGCTGGAATTGGAGAAAAAAAAAAAAAAAAGGCAAAAGTGACAAGTTGGGAGTGCTGAGGCAGCGATTTACAGGTTGAAGAATTTTAGCTGTTTGGAATAGCAAATGATGTCGGAATTGGGTAGTTTTTGGATGAGGATGGGCGCTGGACAGTCAGGGAACTAACTGTGGAAGATGGCTGCAAACTGGAAAAATATCAGACGAAAGTGATAGGTCGGAAGGCAGGGACAGCGATGGAAAGGAAGAGGAGGAGCGCTGGGCAGCAAAGAAAAGAGGGGACAAAACAGGGGGAACGCTGGGCAGGAAGGAGTGGAAGGAGCAACGATGGAACAGGGCTGTCAAAACGATAATGGAGCTGTAGGAACAGCGATGGAGGAGCAAGGCAAGGCAGCAAAGAAAAAATTCCAGATTGTGCTCAGAAAAGTGCTCTGATACCAAGTTACGAATAGAGCCACAGTTGATCTAGAATTAAGCTATGAAAGCATCACATAAGCAAGACTTAACCCTAGAAAGCAGGAAAGAGAGAGATTAAGGAGGCTAAAGAGAGAGATCAATATCATCAGCTGAATGACAAATGACACAGTTTCCCTACTTATAGCCAAGAGGAAGCCCTAAAAGGAAGCTTCCAGTGGCTAGGGCCCAACTGGGAGGGATAATAGTGCGCCCTCCAAGAAGGCCCCCACTCTCCAGTAATATGTCCAAATGGCCTAATAATGACTAATAACGCCAAAGGCCAACCATATAGTCTGAATGTCACTAATGAATAAAAAAGGGCCCAAGGCCTGCTTATGCATAAAGTAAAGTAACTGTAAATGTAAATGGACGCGGCGAATGTAATGAGCCGAGTCCATAACTCCGACCTCCATCCCAGACGGCGTCCCATACCACCGCCTAGGCTCTCAGCAATCTCCTGTCTCAAGCTAGCAATACATCCTGGCCGTGCACACGCTCTCCATCCACCTCCTCCTAGGTAGACAGAAGGGATGGCAAATGAGTCCTCCTCCCCTTGTATACCTCCAAGGAGAGAGACTCCAAGCCCTGTGCACTCCTGGATCATGACACGTGGCAACCATGCAGGTTCACGAGTCACCGGTCAAGTCTACAGGCCCAGTCATCGTCTAGTCTCAAGTCTGGGTTTGGGACCCAAGGGGGTTGGGTCCCTAACATTCCCTCTTCCTTAAAAAATCGTTATCTATGGAAGGAATTCAGGGAATCTCAGTTTAAGGTCAAGTTCTTTCTCCCAAGTGTCATCATCCTCGGAACTTCCTTTCCAACGAACCAAGTACTCAGTTACCTGCCGGTTTCTGAGTCCACGTTGACGTACATCAACAATGGCCTGTGGTTCAGTAGGTACAAAGGATGATAGGTCCTCCAGCCGAACTAAGTCCTCCTGAGGTATCAAGTCATCCTTTCTACCAAGTCGTTCCTTTAAACGACTAATGTGAAAAACTGGATGTACCTTAACACCTTGAGGAAGTTCCAACTGGTACGCATTCCGATGGAGTTTCTTTACTATACATAATGGCCCTACGAGGTGATAACTTAGGACATTTTCCAGTCCTTAGTACCTTAGAATCCTTTGGAAATCTAAGATATACCCAAGCCCCCTCTCGTAGACTAGGGGTTGTCGCTTTTGATTGGCGTAAAACTGGGCTCTATCCTGAGCCGTTTTTACGTTTTCGTGAGCAACAAGCAACCTTTCTTGCATATCATGCAGGAAATCTACCACTGCTTTAACCTTGAGGCCTTTGAGGCCCACTGAAATGGGAGCCCTAGGCTGGAAACCATACATCAGAGAAAATGGACTAAAACCCGTCGCTGAGTGCTTTGCGCTATTATACGCAAACTGGCATCCGTTTCAAGTACATACGGCTTGTTAGGATCCACTATGTGTAGAATAGGTGCTGTAGTTACACAATATTTGAGGTTCTCAAAACTCTGATTCAACTCTTCAATCCAAGTAACTGGAGGACTGAACTTACTGTGCCGGTTAACTTTTTTAGCCCCTCTGAGGACATTCATCAAGGCCAATGCAATCAATGCATAGTTCAAGATGAATCTATGAAAAAACCCCGTAAAGCCCAAAAAGGACTTAACCTCCCGGATGGTTTTAGGGATAGGCCATTCACGTACTTGTCGGACTTTATTTGGGTCAATTTCCAACCCATGGTCCGAAATAATGTGACCAAGGTATAACAACCTCTTCTGAAAGAACACACATTTGGACTCCTTGGCAAAAAGCTTCTCCTGTCTAAGTAACTTTAAGACAGTCCTGAGATGCTCCTCATGCTCCTCCAAGGTCTTACTATAGATGAGAATATCATCTAAGTAGACTATTACGAACTTTCCCAGATATGGACGAAGAAGATCGTTCATCATCTGCTGGAAAGTCGCTGGAGCATTTGTCAAGCCAAAAGGTAAAACCAAAAACTCATAATGGCCGTACCTAGTTCTAAACCCGGTTTTTCCAATATCCTCAGTCTTTATGCGAATCTGATGATACCCTGATCTCAAATCGATTTTGGTGAAGTACTTTGCACCATGCAATCGATCAACCAGTTCATCCATTCGCGGCAAAGGATAACGGTTTTTAATCGTTAACTTATTCAACTTTTTAAAGTCCACACAAAGACGAGTACCTCCGTCTTTTTTATCAACAAGGAGCACAGGTGCCCCCCAGGGAGATTTACTAGGCCTAACATGGCCCATATTAAGGTAATTTTGCAGCTGCCAATAAATCTCATCCTCCTCAGTAGTACTCATCCTATATGGATACAGTGATATAGGAGAACTACTAGGAATCAGTTTAATACCATAGTCAACACCCCTAGAGGGGGGAAGACCCTTAGGAAGCTGTTCAGGAAATACATCGTTAAATTTTCGTCTAAGTTTCCTAAAAATTTCACCTTCCGGTGAATTTTCTTGTTTTAGGTTATTAGACATTAATTCCATTTGGAGATTGTAAAATTGCAAACTACGTTCTTCATGGTAAGTAAAATCTTTTAACCAACATAAATAAGAACTGCAATCCACAATATCCATACATTTAACAGTTTCCAAAGCAGAAAGCATATACGGAGTAGAAATATCAACATTTCCATTCAATTCTATGAGTGAGCCGTTATGTAAGAACGACAAACTGTGTGTTACATAGTTTTTCTTCATAGACTCGTTCCTCTCATAGAACCACTCTTTACCAAGTATAACATCTACCCTATCTAGATTCATTATATGAAAGTCTAATTTATCCTTATAGGCTTGAATCTCTATTGGTAGACGTGGGACTATCCGGTCCCAAACTTGGCTTTCTGCTCCAGTTGCCAGCTTCACTGTGTATCGGTGGTCACTTTGCCTTGTTTCCACCTTTAGCTTCTGCAACAAATTAGCGTTAATAAAATTATGTGTGGAACCATCGTCAAATAAAACAGTTATGGCTTGACCACCCACAATCCCCTTCATCCGAATGAGGTCATGAGGGCCAAAAACAGCCGTATTAAAACAACAATGCTCACACACAGAATTACCAGCAAAGGAAAGATCAACACTAGATATGCTAGAGTTACCTGGCATCTTAAAAGATGCCCCTTTAGCTTTCCTTCGCGACATGACCTGGTTCCATGCAATTAAAGCACAGATTGTCGCTCCTGGCTTTCATGAAGGTTTCCTGGTCCAAGGTAGATCTTTTCTTCGATTTCCCTGAACCTAAAGCCCCTTCCTTTGCCTTATCTTTCGATTTCTTTGGAAAGAAAGGCCTCTTACCCTTTACGTCTGGTAAGACACCAGTCTCAGGCTTGGCCATCGTACGAGTATCATCGTAGATTCTGGCGAAGCGAACAGCATCCTCGAGGGTTGGTTCCTCCTGACCTCTAGCGGGTGGTCTCTTGGCAACCTCAATATGAAATGCAACTTTACTAGCAAAGGATCTATTCTAGTTGCAAAACGAGAATAGACCTCTTGAAATTCTTGCAAATACTGATCCAGGGGCCGGTTCCCCATATGGATCATTGCATACTAACGGTAAAATTCAAAATCATCAAGAATAGGAAGGAAGGCTGCCTTAAAGGCCTTACAAAAATCCTCCCAATTCCTAGGAACTGCAGGCTTACCCCTTATATCTTTCCACCAGGTAAATGCTTTACCTCGCAGGTACATGACGGCGAGATTGATCTTGTTGTCCTCGGATGAATCGTGCATGGAAAAGTGCGAATTCCATCGATCCAGCCATTGCAAGACCGCCTCCGGGGTTCTATCCCTCTTTTCCCCAGCAAAAACCTCAGGAGTGAACAAGGGTTGATGCACCAATTGCCTTAGCTGCATCAATTCCTTAAGGTCCCGCTGATCCCGACTGTGCTTTGCTTGCATATCTACAATCTGTTGTTGTAGACTGTTAATAGCCAGCATCAAGGCATCGGGGTCTAAAACAGAGGCAGATACTGTAGCCTCATGAGCAGGGGACATAGGCTGTGTAGTAGGAGTAGGCTCCATTTTTACAGAGAGAAGAGAGGTGAATTAAGAAGAGAAGATAGAAGAGAATCAAAAGCTACTCAAGGAAGGTAGATACAAGGCTACTCTTGCTGTCTCTTCACAAACCAAATGGTATTGTCCATGGCTGCCAAGAGGAATAAGAGAAGGCAAAGAGAAGGATGCACCACCACCTCCACCTCTTTTCACATAAAACAGAGGCATAGAAGAGGCATACCTCCCTCTTCATGCCATCCTACCAACTGCCAAGTGGCTTTGCCTTGCCACTTAGCTTCCACCTCAGCATACTGGGCACTTCTAGCACCTGCCAGGTGGCCTACAGTTCCCTTTCTCCCTTCTTACTTTAGTTTTTCCTTCAACCTGTCCATCGTTGGCAGACAGCAATAGGGAGAAGAAAAACGATGTAAGCTTTCAGGGAGGGCCCCGATTTCTACAGTTGGAGATCAGAGATTCATCGGAATAGGAGGGCGCTACCTGCTGCCACTTCTATTATTCGCTGAGGAGGGCCCATTGCGACCCAAAAAACTACAGTTCTGGAGCAAAAAAGGAACCGCCACCTGTCCCACCTTGGACAGTGCCACATGGCAGGTCCTCCTTAGGGCCCCTACCACTTTTTTTTTGAGACTTTTTTTACTTGAAATTTAAACAAAAAACAGCGGAAAGAAGAATAGAAAAACACGCATAAAAATTGCGTTTACAATCCGATTTGGAATCTGTCAGAAGCGTCGTAAGTTACAAGAAATCTACTACGGATCAACACACCTGCTTTCAGTATGCACTAGCTCTGATACCATATGGTACAATCTTACTTACTGCAAACCTCCAAGTGCCGGTTAACCACAAGAGACCGAACGATTCACGTTCCACCCCGCCATAGGACCTAATCCGGGTCCACCCACCGTGCCCTGGCCTATGACCGTATCAAGCTGGATCCGACCTCCATCCCAGACGGCGTCCCATACCACCGCCTAGGCTCCCAGCCATCTCCTGCCTCACGCTAGCAATACATCTTGGCCGTGCACACGCTCTCCATCCACCTCCTCCTAGGTAGATAGACCGGATGGCAAATGAGTCCTCCTCCCCTTGTATACCTCCAAGGAGAGAGACTCCAAGCCATGTGCACTTCTGGATCATAACACGTGGCAACCATACAGGTTCACGAGTCACCGTTCAAGTCTACAGGCCCAGTCATCGTCCAGTCTCAAGTCTGGGTTTGGGACCCAAGGGGGTTGGGTCCCTAACATCAAGGGTAAATTGCGGCACATGGCCACTTCGGCAGAGTTCACCGCCATGGACCTGTCCACGACCCCAGAGGGTTTGGCCTTCCACGAGATCCTCTTCATGGAGCCTTTCTGGGTGGATATGCAGCAGCTGATGGACGTCATGCGCCCCACCTACTCTGTTCTGAGGCTCGTTGATCGCGAAGTCTCTCCAGCGTTCTGAGCTGGACCCTGCCAGGTATAACTTTTTTCCGTCTCACCATCCTTACTTCCATTTCGCACTTTGTTTCGTCTTGCTACCGCAACACGATGGTATGTAACTGTTGCCTCCACGTGGTTTGGTCCACAGGTTGGAGCCTATCAGGCGCTTGTGGCAGCGGCGATGGGATAAGTTTCATCGGCCCATTCACAGTGTGGCCCACATACTGCATCCGTTGTTTCAAAGCGAGAGGCAGTACGACGATGCAGAGCTGCATGCGGACTGGTTTGCATACATCCGCCTCCTCAGCAGCGACACTAGGTTCCGCAGCAGGCTCGAGGTGCAGAGGCTCGGTTACAAGTAAACTCTTGATCTATCGTACGTTGTCGTTCGTTCAATTTCCCTGCGCGGGCTCAAGTGTACTCAAGCATATCGTTGCTCAACTGCAGGCACTCTCTGGGGCTGTTCGGCGAGGACCTTGCACGTGTCCGAGAGAACAGGCTCTTGCCTGTATCATGGTGGGAGAGCTACGACGCCGGACAGCCAGACCTGAGGACGCTCACGCTCCGAGTCCTTTCACAGGTATGTTGTCTGATCTCATTCATCCAACCAGTTTTCGCATTTTCTCTACAAGGTCGGTACTCACTCGAGTTGTTGCCAATTAATGCAGGACTGTTCTGCTTGCGTGTGCGAGCGGAACTGGTCAACGTTCAGCCTTGTTCACACGAACAGGCGGAACCGTCTGACGATGGAGCAATGACCTGGTATACTGCAACACCAACACCAGAGTGGTTCGACGCATCACGGAGAGCATGAGGGCAGGAGGCGCACACGCCCTACTGCTGCAGGTATATTTCGTTGCTCTGTCATTTTGCTTTCGTATTGGTTTGAGACATTCAGTTTAATGCCCTCACGGTTGCTTCGGCTATTCTCACGAATGATTGACTTGTGCAGGTCAATCCCGATGAGTGCCTGGTTGCAGCGGCAGATCATGAGCCAGAGCCAGAGGTTGATCCAGACGATGCCGCTCGGCGTGCTCTGCGGGGTGATCCCGAGGATGATGTCGATGCTGATGAGACCACCCCCCTCCCTGCTGACATTCCATTGCCCTTCTCTGATGATGAGCCCACATATGATTCAGACGAGACGGTCGACCTTGCAAGGGATGGTCCACGTGCCCCACCCAGTACTCCCGCATCATGCCCCCTTTCCGATGATGGCTGGTCAGAGTTTGCGAGGGAGACAGAGGCTGCTGCCCAGAGACAGATAGCGCATAGACGACTCAGAGCATCACAGGCAGGCAGTTCTTCCCAGAGACCCCCCCGTGGCAGAGGGAGACCCCCAGGCAGGAGTGTACCACAGAGGGTTCCTTCCAGCAGACCCAGAGGCAGGCCAGCCAAGAGGGGACGCACTGATGATTTTTCTAGTCGTCTCTTGGCAGGCGTTGGCCCAGACTTAGAGGAGTCCCAGATGCCTCCAGACTCCCAGCCAGACTTTGTATTTGACACCCCTGCAGATGCATCTGGCACGCAGAGAGATGATTTTTTTAGCACGGACTTGTAGATACTGATACACATTTTAGCATCATGTACAGTGGCGTCAGATGAGATGTATATATTTTTTTACAGTCTATTGGTGTCATGGCTAATTTATCGTGGTTGCTTACAAATGGTTAGCTCTGTGAAATTTGAATGGTTAGTCAGAAATGGTTTGCTCCGTGCAAGATGGGAGAGAGAGAGAGAGAGAGAGAGAGAGAGAGAGAGAGAGAGAGAGAGAGAGAGAGAGAGAGACCAACACATCTGCATCTCATTCATAACATATGCATCATGTTCAACCATTTAACATAACGTGCTAAACCCGACAACCCAACAAATGGCACAATTAATATAACACCCTAAACCCTAACAAATCACCCTAAACCCACAACCCCACAGCCATAACCATCAAAACAAGCCACAAGCATAATCATCATAACCACATCCATAAACATCATCAACCCCACCCACGTCCTCATTGTGTCGTAGGCATTGCACCACAGGTATGTGCAAATTCAACATCAAAGCTGCACTTGTGTAGCATACACTTAAACTTGCGTAGAATGTATTAATGGTCCAGGAATACAGTCCACTGGTTCGTGGAGCGGGTAGGTACCCAAGGGACCGAGCCTGGCTCGATTCGGGCATCATCCGATCAAAATGGTCGTTTGACGGGCTAGAAACGCAATTAGGTCAGTCAAAATGGACTAGTTTTGCAGCTATCCGTCCGACGGTCCCGTTTCTCCAAACGGGATCCGTTTCAGGTGTCGTCCATTTCGGCCAGCGGACAACCTTGATAGGAACCTGTGGGAGCAGACGGGACGAGGACCGGACGGACAGCAGGCCCCTTCCGAAGTTCAGGGTCAAAACAGGGCTTCGGGGACACTTTGTCGGGATGGGACCTGAAAACATTCGGAATTGACAGAATGGTCCGGGAATACAGTCCAACGATTCGTGATCCCGATACGATCTCAAGGGACCGAGCCTGGCTCGATTTGGGTGTCGTTCAGTCAAAATGGCCGTTCGACGGGACAGAAACGCAATTAGGTCACGTGAAATGGACCAGTTTTGCCGGTCTCTGTCTGACGGCCCAGTTTCTCCAAAATGGCTTCGTTTCGGGTGTCATCCATTTCGGGCAACCGACGACCTCGCCAGGAACCTGAAGGAGCAAACAGGACGAGGAACGGATGGACGGCCTGCAGTGAATGAAACAGTTTTGCATAAGTAATTAGTAGGCTGTTGAAGTTCATCTAGGGGGAAACCGATCACAGCATATAAGACAGAGTACTGTGTAAAATGCATCAATGGTCCGGGAACATAGTCCACAGGTTCGTGATCCCAATACGAACCCCAAGGGATCGAGTCTGGCTCGATTCGGGTATCGTTCGGTCAAAATTACCCTTCCACTGGAGAGAAGTGCAATTAGGTCAAGCGAAATGGACTGGTTTTGCAACTCTCCGTCTGACGGTCCCATTTCTCCAAACGGGATCCGATTCGGGTGCCGTCCGTTTCGGCCAGTGGACAACCTCGATATGAACCTGTGGAAACAAACAGGACGAGGAAACGACCGACGGTAGGCCCGCAACGTCCGTCCGAAGTTCAACGTTAAACAAGGCTTCGGGGACACTTTGTCATGTCGGGACCTGAAAACTGGGAGATGTTTCGGAGCCCCCGTGATGGTACGCAAAATTTCGACGTCGTATTGTAGCGTGTTGAAGTAGTGCCATAACTAATTAGTAAGCTGTTGAAGTTCATCCGGGAAGAAACCGATCTCATCAATGGAGTCACAGTAGTCTATAGCTTGTCACAGTAGTCTCTAGCTTGTCACTGCTCATTAGCCATGGTTGTTTAGTAATATCTCAGTTATGAGAGGCATGGCCCAGTGGTTAGGTCTGTTGCAAATTTTTTTGCAAATTTTTTTGGTACCGTTTTCCTATTTTTTAACAAGAGGGGGCAGGTGGGTGTCAGACACCCTCTGATAATTAATTCCGGGGGAAAAACAGGGGCCATAAATTGCTTTTATTTTGCTTTTGGGATGGGGGACAGTGTAGGCAGGTGCCTGTATTTTTTATTTTTTATTTTGAAAAAAAGAAAATTTGCAAAAAAACGGACGCGTCCGGACGCGGACGCACCCCTGGCGCGTCCGTGTCCAGACGCGGACGTCCGCGTCCGCCACCCGCTTCCTTAGGGATGTATGTAAGTGAATAATGCCATTTTCACTTTAAAAGGGGAAAATGCATGTCTCCTTAAGCCTGTCTCACTTGGAAAATTGCACCCTCGAATTTCATGATTTAGCACCCTCTTGCATTATGTCTTTACTTACAGAGTATTTCCCATATTTTTGACACTTGGAATGTGGCAACCACTTATTCTATATTTTAGCATCCTCTTGCAATATTTTTCTTTGATGATAGAGCATTTCTCATCTATCTACCCTACATCCACTATTTTCAACTATTGATTTATCTGCTACTTAAGTTTAGCATATACAGTAGAGAACTACAAGTAACTAACCAGAAAAAGAAGCAAAGAAGAGGTTCTAATTACAATAAAGAAATTCAAGAAGGATGATTGGTATATACTACAAAGCGTGTGCATACCCGCAACATTGATGCCAGTTCATCCTTGGAGATATAGCCTGAACCATCAGTATCATATATCTAAGACATCAAAAGAAACTTTCAATCAATTCAACAACACATGCTAGGAACTCTTATATTTTGAGATTTTCTTGTTTCACTAAAACAAAGCTTTTGTAATCATAGACAAGAAAAACCGCCAGAAATCTTAACCATGGCTTAACATATGTTGATTCACTTCTCAAAGAATCTTGCAAGTTTGTATAATTCGCACTCTTGACAACAACTATTAACAGAGGACAAATTGATGCAAATATCCATAGAAATAGTTGCTATGCATCCTCTTCATTTCAACTTCGAAAAAAGTTGGGGTAAAAAGCATAAAGTACAAAATTTTGAATAATCTTTTTACACTCTTTCAAGCTAACTTACTTGCGAGCATATTTAGTAGCCTTACAATAAGGTGGAGGTAAATTGAAGACTCTCTCTCTCTCTCTCTCTCTCTCTCTCTCTCTCTCTCTCTCTCTCTCTCTCTCTCTCTCTCTCTCTCTCTCTCTCTCTCTCTCAAGAAAATATATATCTTAAGCAACGAATTGCAGAAAAAAGTGCCTTGGAGGAGACTTCCAACAAGATCAATAGCTTGGAGAAACAAGTCGAGGAGACGAAAACGTGGGCAGCACTCTTCAAACCGGATGATATGGGCAGCAAACTCTCATCACTCGCAAAACAGGTTGAAGAAACGACATCGATCCTTAAGCAAGGTAATCACTCTCAGATTTCATCTTTTCCGAAGGAAAACGATTTGGAGACAGTTTTGGGTGAACAAGCCAGAAGGGCCAAAAAAGCCTTTAACATTAGAGTAAGAGGCATTGCCAATAGTGGAAAACCGTTGGAAGAAGCTACGGATTTGCTCATTTCCAAGTTATCTCATGTGGCTGATGGTTTTGATACTGCTTGGCGTAGTAAATTTGATGACAATGTTTTGTTTATCAAGTTCCGCTCGCTTTCACAACGCAATGCTGCCCTTCGGCTTAGGGCAAAGCTTAAAGGTACTTTCATTTATATGGATGATGACTTAACAAATACTCAATGGTTGGCAAGAAAAAAGATTATCCTTGAAGCGAAAGAGAAAGGGCAAAGGGTTGTTTTTATTGACGGGAAACCGAGATTTTTCGACCTTCCACAATAGGAACTAGGGGCCCCCGGATATAGAAGCTACCCAAGATCCCCTACCAATTTGAGACTTGGCTTCTGGAATTGTAATGGTTTTTTATCTTCGTCATCAGCCGGAGACTTTGCTGATTTTATTAGAAAATGCAACATTTTGTTGTTGGCTGAAACTCATGAGTCCTTATATCATCCTCTTCCAAATATACAGGAATACTCTTGGCATTCTGCTTTTCGTCCATTTGTTAGGGGAAAAACTTGTCGAGGATCTGGAGGAGTAGCTTGTTTATACAGAGACACCACAGTTCAGATGGTTAAACAAGATCCATACGCTCGCTATATTTGGTTACACATTATTGGCTCACTATTGGGATTACCTCAGGACATCTATATAGCTGTATGCTATTTTGCTCCACAGACCTCAGTGTTTGCTGAGTTTGGCGGGGACCCTTTTCAGGCTCTCTCAGATGATATTGCTATCTTTTCTCAGCAGGGTTCCATTTTACTAGCAGGTGATTTCAACGCCCGCACAAGCTCTAGACAAACCGAATTTCATGCAGCTACGGATCTTCTCAGGCTTTACCCTTTGGATATGGGGCTAGACCGGGTATCACAGGATGCAGACACTCCAGCTACATCTTTCGGGGAGCAGTTGATCACTCTAGCAGAGACACACGCTCTTGCCATTTTGAATGGCCTCACACAGTGGCCTTCCTCATCAGCATATACATGCTATCCTCATGGTGGAGGACATAGTGTGGTCGACTACTTCATTGGATCACCTGCTTTGATCTCTCACATTTCTGATTTCTCCATTACACCCCCTACCATTTCCGATCACTCACTCTTACACATCTCACTTGGTCACATAACCTCTTCTTTGCAAGTTTCTTGCTCTCTTCCCACTCATAAACGTATTCCTTTCACCCAATCTGGATTCACTAATTACACCACAATCTTATCCCAACTACTCGCTAACTTCCCGTTCATGGCACCAATTGACCAGCAAGCCACTTTTCTCTCTACATCCCTCTTAGCTGCTGCTTCCTCATCCTTCCCCACCAAAACGACATCATCTCACAGAAGTGTTCACAACAGATGGTATGATGCAGAATGCCGCTCTCTTCACAATCATGTGACATATGCCAGGTCACACTCCCCTGCCACACTCAAACAATGCCAGAAAGAATATCATAGAACCACCAGAACAAAGAAGATCAAGTACCTACAATCACTCTGCCAAAAAATGATCAACTCTTTAGATTCACCCTCCTCCTCTTTTTTCTGGAAACATTTCACCAGACACTCTTCAACATTGGCCCCCATAGCCATCGAATCCTGGATCGAGTATGCCACGGAGTTATATACCACGGACTCTCCTCCTACCTCACTCTCACCGAGACCTGACCACTGCTCACTTTTCACCCCTGACATGGTTGAAAACGCCATTAAACATGCCAAACTAAATAAAGCCACTGACTATGACTCCTTAAGTGTAGACTTCCTAAAGCCCGTAGCACATCTCATCTCCCCTTACATTGCTCATGTTTTTAACACAGCTGTTACTTCTGGTTTTCCTACGGCTTGGTGTACTAATATCCTTCACCCCATCCTCAAGGCAGGTGATCCCATGAATGTAGGAAACTACCGCACCATTATGATTGGCCACACTCTGGCTAAGATATATGGCTCTATACTACAGACAGTTACTGGATCTTTTGCTGAAACTGAGGGTTTACACGCTATGGGTCAAGCTGGTTTCAGACCGGGATATTCTACTTCAGACCAGATCTTCATTTTGAGATGCATTATTGAGGAGGCTCGACATCGGAAACAGAGAATTTACTGTTGCTTTGTGGATTTTCGCAAAGCTTTTGACTCTGTTCCACGACATCTTCTTTTCCAGAGACTGTCTTCACTTGGCTTTTCAGAGGATACTATTGCTGCGATCATTACTTTATATGAGCGAGTCTTGGCACGTTTCAGAGATGGTAGTGGCTGGTCCTCACAGATACATTCTACCATTGGTGTGAAGCAGGGTTGCCCCTTATCACCCACTCTTTTTGCACTATATATAGATGACCTCGAGCGGATTATTCGCGAGGAAGGTGGAGAGGGCTGTCCCCTAGCAGACATTATTATCCCCATTCTCTTGTACGCTGATGATGTGGTTCTCCTCTCATCCTCTGCAGCTGGTTTACAGAGTCACCTTTCTGCTCTACATCACTTTTGCCAGCGTTGGGGATTGACGGTTAACCTTAAGAAGACTAAGATTATGGTGTTTAACACCAACAGACAGCATATGAGAGATGTGATTTTCTATTATGACGGGCTACCGATTGAGATCGTGACCTCCTACACCTATTTGGGAGTTCTTTTCTCTGGTCCGCTACTCACTTTTCGACCAGCAGCCACCGCCAGGCTCCGCAAGGGGCATTCCGCTCTTGTGCATATGGAGAGATTTTGCTCTACTTATTATGTGCAGGATCCTGCTACCAGATGCCTACTATTTTCTGCTACTGTCTCCCCAGTTGTGCTATATTCGGCTGAGACTTGGTGCCCTGATTTATCACGCGATACATGGAGAGATCTTACTCGTATCCAGATTCTCATGCTCAGTAGGATAATCCGGGCTAAGCCCTCAGTACCACATGATATCATACTAGCCGAGTTTGCTTCTCCTCCATTAGTTGTTGGTGCTATGTTTCAGATCATCACCTTTCTTCACAGGGTATCAGATCTAGATACCTCCAGATACATTGTTGCTGCTCTCACTTCATCTTGTACCATTGCGGATCAGGGAGCCAAGCACTCTTGGTATCGCAGTGTCTCAGCCCTTCTTCAGACTTGGGGTTTATCCGCACTTGATCTTCCGAATGGAACCCATGCTTATATCAGACAGCAGATCTACCGGAGCTACATACGCACTATATGGTCACATCCTGATCCAGATAGGGTCAAGCTACATTATTATGGCACACATCTTTTACGGCTGGACGTTTCGGGCTTGCCTATTCTTCCAGTTTATCTTACACAGACGCTATCTTTTGGTCTAAGATATCGTATAGGACAGCTTCGAGTCTCTTCTCATCAGCTTGCTATCGAGACAGGTAGATACACAGACACTCCCAGATTGCAGCGGATATGTCAGCTCTGTTCTCTTCAGGAGGTGGAAGATGAGTTTCATTTCATCTTTCGCTGCCCAGTATACTATGAGATTAGAGGACGATACCATTGTTTATACCGAGATATTCCCCTCACGTTGAGCTCCTTCCTCGAGTATCCAGACGCTAGATGTGTGGGTCTTCTTTTGAGAGAGATGTATATTTTACAAGCTTCACTTCTACCTACGCTCTCAGATATGGATTCCAGTCAGGCTCACATTACTCAGTTCTTCCAGAAGCGAGACAGAGTGGATATTTCGGTTGCGGATTTTGACGTCCCCGTCCGAAGATCGAAGACACAGAGAGTTTCGGCTCGATCCAGTGCTACTAGATCTTCATACGCCTCCCACCAGCCTACATCACGACCCACTACTACCATCACTCATTACTTTCGGCTTGCTCGTAGCTAGTTTCCTCCGCGGAGCAGGTGGTTAAGCTCTTGCTTTGTACCCTCACCAGCTGGTGGTCAAGCTTGGATACTTTTTCTCTTAGAGACAGAGAGATCGATATTTTAGTTTTAGTTTTACTGTCTTTTCATTGGTAAATAAGTCCTTATGCGGACAATGCTTCTCACATTTTGTACTCTCTTTTGTCTTATGTGCCCCTGGGCACCAAAAGACGTTAATAATAATAATTCTAATTCTAATTCTAATTCTCTCTCTCTCTCTCTCTCTCTCTCTCTCTCTCTCTCTCTCTCTCTCTCTCTCTCTCTCTCTCTCTCTCTCTCTCTCTCTCTCTCCAACACAGCCATAGCAATGGGATTCCCATCTTCACGGAGTAGCAACATTATCCACCCCATCCAAAAGTCGCAAATCCCATATACAACCAAACAAGTACCCTAGCAATGAAATCATGCCATAGATCAAGTAGACTTCAAATCACATCACTTTACTTAGGATTCTACTTTTACTCTCAAGGTCCTTAATATAGTGAGAATACATAGTTGCGTTGGTGGACCTCCTGGACACTATTGACTCATTATCATGCATATGCTTATCCAAGGAATTCAAGGCCTACACCTTTCACCAGATTTGGTTCTTGCATGGCAATATATGTGTTTTAGGCCACTTCAAAGTCCATATTCCGAGAGGGTATATCAAAGGCAGTTACCAACACTATTGGGCGTGAAGCAAGATTGCTAGCTCTCTCCCCCACTCTTTGTGATGTAGATATTAATGAGTTGGAGATAATTTTTACCTATAGTGGACGTATAGGGAACAAATTGAAAAAAATACATTAATTTCTACTAAAGGACTTTTTAGTTATGATCTCTTTATGGATCGCTATCTCATCTTTGAAGTTCTTCATGGACTGGGGAATATTTCATCTTAGTGAATAGCATGGTTTTCTTCTGGATTTTGTAGGAATCTCTATCTTTTGTCTATGAGAAAAGAGTCATCCCTATATCTTCACAGCATATCTTATCTTAGTACAAAAGATATTTGTCTACTAGTTTTGTCATAATTTCTTTCCTACGTCTTCTATGAAGGAGTTATCACTATATTCCACAATATTTTTAAAAATCATGCATCCAAAACGTTTAGAAGAGCCCTTTTAAGGTCAAGCCATACTTATACTAGACACGTTTCTCCATATGTAATATATTAGCAAATTGACAATTCACGAAATTTGTACATTGGTTTTGCATGTTCTAAAATAAACTTTGGGACAATTTCGAACCTCCTTGCATTAGCTTCATGTGGAGGCAAGTAGATTATAAGGGACATAATTTTCTAGCTTCGTACTTTGGGAGAGGTTAAGACTGAAGAGAACTTTATCTTCCAATGTCTTATATGTTATGGAACGAGAGGAAATATCAAAAAAAATCTGTCATAGCAGTTTATCATTATCCCTTGGCAAAGCCTTGGTGGCCTGATTTTCTATTGCACACTAAATTAGCTCAATTTCCTTGTCATGAAATTTTTCCCTGACAAAGTGACACTGAATCTGTATATGCTTTGTTCTAGAATGACATCTATCATTCAAAAATAGATTTATGCAACTTAAATTGTCACAAAACAAAGCAGTAGGTAGCGGCTGAAAAATATCAAAATCATCCATTCAAAATGAGCATCAAATCTACACCAATGTACTATCAAACAAGAGTACAATGTCACCAGCCAATCCACATTATACGTAAGTTGGGGTTGACTAAAAAGAGATATAAGCTAGAATGTCCCCTAAATGAAGGTTGTGGGTTGCTGCCTACTTTCCCCACCTCGCGGTCTGAAGTTTAAGGCGCACATGTAGATACAAGATTAGGAACATGTCATCAATTCACTCTAACAACACGACCAAGATGACAAACAATCGTAGTTGTACCCATGTTATATTTGAAAAGATTGTTCGCAAAACAAGAAGAAATGTGTGTGATCCATCTTATGAAGAAATCTAACATTGATTTCAAACTAGGAAGCAGGCTTAACAGAAGCAAAGACATCTTAAAAGACTTAATGGGCATTTGGAAAGCACCGAGAGATTCCAAAAGATTGTTCAAGATATGACCTAGCATAAAAGAACACAACCGCATCTATCTAAGTGATACCCGCTCCTATGCTGCCCTTATGAAGTACTGCTCAAATAAACTTGAGAAGCTACTGTTATGAACACAAATGCCATTGTTGATGAGGCAGCCTTTAATCAACCACTCAAAAACGGCATAAAATTGATGCAAGATAGAACCTCATTGACATTCACGAGTTCATATATTTCCAGATGAGCTAATCTGCTTATTATTGTGCAGCACATCCACCCTGCTCTTGTTCCCTTGTTTTTGTGTACTTCAACCACTCCGCATAAGATCACATTGAGAAAACATGCAAGACAAGCATATTGTACATCTATAACTTGATAATTTAGAACAATCTAAAGTCGCAGACACACAAGAATTAGACTTTCAACAACTTCTAACCAAAAAAAAGCATTTGTACCATGCCAGTTAAGTGTGTTAGTGTAGGAAACGTGGTGTTATATCATCTATGACTTACTTGAAAGCACAGTTGCAAAGCGTCATTCCCTTCAGACTTTTTTAACGAGGTAAATCCGCAAATGATTTCTCTCAAATCAACAACTCCGTCACGATTATGATCGAAAAGGTCAAAAATGCGTGGAGCCAGCGGAACCAGAGCAACCATGTCCATTGCTCTTAGTACTTGTTCAAATTCAGCTAGAGTGGCTGTGATTCCATTTGCTGAGCTGCACTGAGACCAAACATTAGCTAAGGTAAATATGAAGTTAGCTAGCTCTTTACTAAAAATGCATGGAAAGGAGAAATTTATAGCTGAAAAAGACATCATAGCTTCCACATTTATTTCATTGTCTCTCTCAAAAGTAGAGATTCATCTGTGCTTCAACTTTGATAAAATTGACTAACGCAGTTCTTTCAAGACATCCCTTGTCTCTTCCAGGAAATCTAGTTTCAAACAAGGATTATCGAAGGGCAGATCAGCTCCCTTAAGTTGCTTTTGAAGACTAAGCATACAGCTTCCACTTGTTTAGCACCTTTCAGCTATAATATTTAATACAACCTTTGATTTACTAGTTATTTAAGCCAAAGTAGAAAATGACCAATCAGGGAGACAATTTTGTACGGTCATATTTACTCCAAGAGTTGAAACAATACAGTTTTGATCAAAACAATGTCCGAATGCAAAGTCTAGAACAACGTATAATATAAGAACGAGAATTGCAATCTTCAAAGTTCAAAGTACCCCACGGCACAGGTGCCGTGGGGTCCAGGTACCATGGTACGGCACCTGTTTTCTTTATTTTTTTTTTGGTTTTTATAATTAAACAAAAAAAAAAAAAAAAACAGGTGCCGTGTTCCACGGCACCTGTACAGCACCTACGGAACCCGTGCCATACCAGGCGCCGTGGTACGGCACTTGGAACTTTGCTTCAAACTTATGGAGCCTTCCCACGTACATAGTATTAATATAACATCAATTTTATCATGCAGAGCAGAGACAACATATTGTAACAGCCTTAACATCAACAGGCTCAAAGTGAATGAAAGCCACAATGCATAAAGGTATGTAAACGTTCAGAAGACTTAGCACTAAAGAGGAGGTAAGACACTTGAAAAAATTTCGAACTTTAACCACAGTAAACAGAATTTGCCAATTTTTTATGACTTTCAATAGTTAAGAAGTTTTGAACAAATACTTGGAGCACTCTTGGGTATGTGATTTATCAATCTTATGTCTAGGATAGTACTTGACATGATAAAAGAAATGTGCAATCTGAAAGACTGCATCTTTAGCCCAAACTACTGGTTACAGACAGATTTGTGTGAATCACACTAGAAGGTGCACTTCATCCAATGCAGTTTTGACAGGGTAAATGGGCACAAGCTAACTATTTTACTTGTGTTTCTGCACATGGCTTTTTAGTTGGGTTTACTAATCTTTACATAGAACAAGCTGATATAAGACGGTGAGTCCCAAAGAGATCCTTAGATCCTGAAATTTTTGAAAGGGGATGCCAATAATAACATGTACATGGAAGGATATTTAGGAAAAGGGAAAAAATGAAGATGAGAACAAACTACATTATGAACAACATGGAGAGAGAGTCACTTGGCACTTGGGAAAAACTACAGAAATCAGCACATTATAGTTCAAATAAAGCTTAAAACCAAGTTACAAAGAAGTCATACAAGCTGAAAAGAAAAGACTTCGGAAAATGTATAGGACAACATGTCAAAGTGTTCTGAAACATCGACGCATTCCTTGACTTCTTATATGCAAGAGGAAAAAATCCATGATTTCCATCTATCCCACTGACACTAACATGCTCTTTGGCACATATGTAACCAGGAAATTGCTGGTAAAACACTGAATTCACTATGACTAATATTTCAAATATGACCTCACCGTGCCATGCATAGACTACAAATACTAGATGAATTGAAAGGTATGATTATCACTTCTCTAAACAAACTACTGGGGTCTTATATGAACCAACAATTTAAAGACTATGGAAAAAAGTTCTTACATCCGCTTGAAATGGTTATGGAGGTTTTGTAGCTCCTTTGCACTGAGTGCCTGAACACCAACGAGGTTCTTCAAACTCTTTGTCAATAGAAGAAATTTGTTACTTATTATGCTTGCAAAGCCTGCAGCTCGAAATTTCCTGCGAGCATTGAAGCTCTGCAATCTTCGAAACACCTCTGGCTCCAGCAGCTCCTGTTTTGCTGAATCTCCTTTGACCCAAGGATGTAACAACAACTATAAGGAAAGAAACATGTTAGATGTCATACTGAGCAAGGAAACACAACATTCTCAATCAATTCTTAAGCACAACAATGAAAACATAAAAGTTGGCTAAAAGTTATCCTTACAAGGATCCCCAATAAAGACATATAGGACCCAGAATTTGTTGACTGTATGTCTTGCTGATATAGTTCACACTTGCAAATCTGCAATGGGTCTGAGAAAGTTCTAGGCTCCAACGGATATAAGTTAAAATTGGCACTTTCATATATATTTAGGGCATAGGTTGCTGGTGTGGGAAATTACGGCAAAGAACATCGTTCATATGTGTTATGTATAGTATGTCCCATTCTGGTCAACATTATGGACTTGGAATCTGAAAGGTGCCAGCCCATACTTTTTTTTATCTTATATGTCCTTTGTGGGGCTAAGCGAATTTGAACTTCAGACCTTGAAGAGAGGAGAGGTTGTCTCACCAACATGCCACTTATTGGAGGTAAGAGCCCACATTCTGGGTATTTCTGGTCCTTCTAAGGCTCATGAGGGTTCAGGCTTGCAATCAAGTGCAAGCCGCAAATTCGGAGAGGATTATTTCGGCCAAAAATGCAGTCTTTTCTACTAAAAGGATATACACAAACGTACTAGAAGTCCTAGAGCATTAGCTTCATTAGAAATAGTGTGGAAAGGTTATCATGCTAGTGCACTCCACTTGGAGAGAATCATTCGGGAGGAGCAGGTGTATCGCATCGAAGAAGATGATGACAGCATTCAGGCTTTAGCTGTCGACCAGCCTTCCAGCATGGGCAAAGGGACATTGTTGTGAGACAAGCAAGCAATTCAAACATCACTGATCATTATCAGAAAGTTATGAAAAGCTCAGTCATCACATCTACATTAACTGGATGAATTCACAAGCCCCCACAGTCAAGAACAGATCATCAGAAGCAGTAACAGGTAATAACTAAACACAGATACAACCCCAGGGGTTTAGTAGATGTAAATATAACCAAAAAACATTGTGCAGATGCAGGTTCATATGCAGCAGCTCTTTCTCTCTCTATGCCAAAGGCTAATAATCCCTACATACCTTCCAAGACAGGCTAATATAATTGATGCAAAATTTGCAGTTTTGTGGGTGATAAAAACGAAAATGAGCCCCGCTACCCACTTCAAGAGAACAGCCTTGTTCAAATAGATAATGATTAGGATATTTCAGTCCAAGAATCAATAAACAAGGACATGCACATCTTTCTCTTGCAAGAGCATGTCATTGTTCCAAGCAAAATGGAAAATGATACCCAAGCAACAAGAGGTCCTATAATCAACATAAATAGCTAAATCAGCTAAATGACTGGTTACGGGGGGGTGGTCAATTAAGTTAATCTCATATTGACAAAAAGAACCGTTAATTCTGCGATAATTTATTGGATGGAGATAAGATGGGACAAGAATCAAGTGGATGTGCAAAACTTATGATTTATTTCAATCCTCTTGTCCTAGCACAACGATCTAGAGGGAACTAATGATCTGATGTTGCAACAATCCTACTCTTCAGTGCCTAATTGAATAAGAATGTAATCTCAAAGTTTGTAGATCATTAACAAAATGATGAAAATACAATATTATTAAAATAAATTATCATTTTCTAATATAAAATGGAGAAAAAATAACTGTCCAAAAGTGCCAACCTCTGCAGCTGAAGGTCTTTGGTAAGGGTCCACTCTTAACAAATCACTTATCAGGCACTTAGCAGAAAAGGACACTGTTTTCCACGTGTACTCATCAAAATTCACATGACCCTGTTAGCAACAAAATCAATCGTTACTAACTGCAATTAATAAAGAAGGAACGAGAACCAAAAGTTTGGACTAACAATGTTTCAAAAGTTTTAGCAAGACAATATGAACTTACTTTGTGATATTTATCGGTGAAAGAAAAATGATGAAAGAAAGCATTTCAGGTTGAGAGACAACTGTTGGTGAGATGCAGATTTGTCTGAAATATTAGTTTGAGACCTGTTAGTACATGAGCTAAACAGAAAGCATATTGGCTTTCAATCCAATAGTTTGAAGAATCATGTTGCATTTTTACTTAGGGCCTTATTGGTTGTTATTTGGGTCCATTTACCACAAGGCGAACGATAAAAATCCAATTTTTTTCATTTAATACTAGGCCAAGGTCTAGCACATACATGACCTATTAGGTCATGGGAAATAATAGGAGCCTATAATACACCTTTCAGGGGACCACTTTTTGGCTGTGTTTGAAGAATTTAAAAGCTACTTCGTGGGAGAGCCTCAGCATGAGGAGGAAACTGCAAGACAATCTATCACTCATTGTTGTGCTTAATTGTCCAGAAGTTATCATTCCAATAAGCTGGTCCTATTTCTTCACAAGCACTTTGAGTGTTTCATAACCTAGTATTGAAGCACTTATGTGAAGAGGAAACAAAATTCGTGGATTAATGATACTGGTTCTGACTAGAGAAGAGGGGTACCAGTCCTAATTTGCTTCTGTTAAGTTTATCCATCTGAAATATGTTTCGTTTCATTGTTAGGTTTAGGATATAATCTTATGTGATGTTTCTTAGCTATCCTTTTAGGGATCAGCTTAAGCTGCTCAACTTATGATCTTCATGCTTCATTGATGCTAAAATCTGTGATTCCGTTCATAACTTGGTATTAGAGCACTTTCCTTCCTTGGTGGAAGTGCTAGTTTTCTCCAGTGGATTTCCATTTTGTTAAGGACCTTTAGCAGATAGTTAGCAAAAGCACTACCACTAAACTTGGTGACCCAAAAAAGAATTTGGGCAGATTAATTCCGGCGGCTAACTTAGTAGCCGCTATCTTTTTTGGCAGCTTTTGCAAATTCTAGCTTCTTATTTGGTTAAAGGTGTCGGCACTTTTTCATTGTTTGCTGGTTTTTGACAGTCTTTTGGAGGCTCCATCGCCATATTTTTCAGAGCACTTTCCTCCAGGAGGACGCCCATTTGCAGCCATTATTTTTGCTTTTCTGGAGCTGTCTAGCACCCTACTTCACCATCTCTCTCAACATAATTGCAGCCCATTTGCAGATTTGATTGAAAGTCCTTCAATGTCCTACTTCACCACATTTTTGGGCATTTTTGTAGCTTATTTGTAGATCTAATTGGTGACTGTCTAGCACCCTACTTCACCATCATTCTTAGCCTTTTTGCAGCCTGTTTGCAGATCTGAGTGGAGGCTGTTCCTAGCACCCTACACCACATTTTTGGGCATTTTTGCCGCCTACTTGAAGCTTCGATTGGTGGTTGTCCAATGCCCTACTTCTCCAGTTTTTCCACCCTTGTTGCAGATCTAGTTGGTTCTCTTCTTTTTTCTTTTGTTGGTCCTTTCTCAATGTCATTGGAGGTATCATTACATCTCTACTTTCCAACTTCAGTCTATTAGTTTGTTTACACAGCTTTCTATTTGTTGTCCGTTTTTTTCTTGTTTCCATACTTTCCGTTTTGTGATTCGGATTTAAGGAACTAATTTGTGGTTACGACAAGAGTCCGCTTCCTCATATCTGTTCTTCACTCCTAAAGCCACCTCAAGATCCTATGGAATAGCCTATTCAGAGGGCTCTTGATAGTGCTATTGCTCCATATCTTTCACATCTAGATGATGTTTCCATTTGCCTTGCAAGTCTTCAGTCTCAGGCTGATACTTATCTTCCTTCTCATGGTTCTTATGTGATGTTTCTTAGCTATTCTTGTAGGGATTAGCTTAAGCTGCTCATCTTATGATCGTAATGCTTCATTGATGCTAAAATCTGTGATTCAGTTCGTAACTATCTTCCAGTATATTGTTGCATGAGATTTCCATGGTGACTCGCAAAGCCACAGCACGAAGAATATCGTCAGCAAAGTTACTCCAAATAAAAATTTACTGGGCCAACCACATGCACCATGAATGTGATTGCATACATAGATATCCTCTCCTCATAAGCATCCTCAAGGTCCTTTGGAGTGGAAGTTGCAATTTTTGCTTAAGTGAGTTACATCTGGCTCCCTCTCAACCTCATCAATTACCACCTCCATCCTTACAAATCCTCTCTTTTTTATTTTCTCCATTAGCCTCAAATTTCTATGGATAGACATGAGACTTTCACTAGTTGCATACTTCAGTGTGTTCCTTCATTTCATGTAGATCAGCAAGTAAGTACTCCAGTTCCTGTCACAATGAGAAGTGTTGCTGCCTTGACTTAAAATCTGGATGGCCAAGCACTGAAGATCTAGAGTGTCTGCTCCAAAGGTGTTCCACCACCTCATTCCCATCAACTCCCCCTGACTTTGCAATGTCGCTTTGCAAAATAACCTATGTCACTCCTATATTCATCCAATTAATCAACCAACTTTCCTTGCAATTCTAGATCTCCACCACTCAATCTTTCATATGTCATGCACACACCCCGTTCTACCTTGGCATTTGACTCTTGACCCTTTCCAATCCACAGTGGACGTAGCACAAAAGCCATTGTTAGAATTTTACATTTTAATGAAATTCATTTTTGTAATGTGGACATACAGAATTACTCACAAATCGACATAGTAAAAATGCCGATCAAAATACACGACTTTTGACAGTTACTAGAAATGGCCTATTTGGCCTTAAAACGCACCAATTGGCATTTCCTGCAACATTTCCACCAAAGGTTTTCAACACGCACACTTCATTCCTATCCGCAACACCATCACAGTTGCCAATATGTATGCATATTACTATCACATAAATATTCCCTTCATTTCATGCAAGCTTTCCCACCTTTTTGAAATTGCCCTTTTCGAAATTGGCCTTTTCATAATCAAAAGAATTGGCAATTACGGCATTTCAAGATTGGGTTCTCCTTGAAAGAATAAAAAAGAATCAAACTATTCAAGAAATGACAGCTTTTTTCCAATTTCACACGACTTCCAAGTTCCTTAGGGCTGAGTGGCTTGTCATGCGCGAGAAGGTATGGAGGCTGCCAGAGGTCTGGAAGCTTCCTTGAATCATTTTTACATGTTATAGTTTCTCATATGTTTCAAAATATGCTAATATTTCACATGCTTTCGTTCATTTTATAGGCCACATTGAGGAAAATGCTTTTTACTGCTAGGAGACAGTGAACTCAGTGATTCTCAGTTTTAATAGCATCTGCTGATCTACTTGGTAGGACTAGTAACTATGTGATTAAAGAGAGAAATTCAAGTTCATTTACAAAACAGTCCAGCCTGAGTAGTGGGGGTGCAGTATGGAGCCAAAATTCAGTCATATTCATTGAGAAGTCGGGCCTAGATGGAGGGGCCCACTACTTTGGACGAAATCATTCCCCTTGTTTTCCACTGCATTTTACAAAAATAAGAACATTAAATTATGAGCACGTATTACAAAGTTGCAATCCACATGGCCCCATTCACAAAGCATATTTGTATAATGCTTGTCCATACAAGAGCTAAACCAATCCCAGTTAAAGCAATGCTTCAAGTAACAAGGTATCAAAAATCTTTTCAGCCTCAGTTGAATCAAGAACTTTTAGATCGTGCAATGCAAGCATACAATTATCAATGAAAAAAAGAGACATAAAAATCCAAAACGTTTTGATGGTGTACTTTACTATGTTTTGAGTAATAAGAAGAAATTTGATACAACCATCAGTAGGAAATGCATACTACGTAATGTAAAGCAGTAGCACTACCCTTTTCTTCATTCAAATTGCCAAGTAAGAACAAAAGCTTAACTGCCAGAATAAGCTCTTGCTTCTCTCTGTTTGTTCTTGCATGAAAAGGAGGGTACCTGCAGAAGAAGTGCAAATAACAGATTATTTTCTTCAAAGTCTGGTCAAGCACAGCAAGAATTCGGCTCTTAAATCAATATTATGACGAAATACAGAACAACCATGACGACGTGCGACGATAACATGTTATCGGCAATTTACTGAAAACTTTTTGATAGACTAGACTGATAAACGAGTGCTCAGGATTTTGAAAACCAAATAGACGGAATACATAGAGATTAATGGAGCACTCACCCGCAGAGAAGAATGTAGAGGATAACACCCAGGGACCACATGTCACTAGCTGCCAGAACACTGCGTCGGGTGAGTGCCTCTGGAGCAACGTAATCGACGGAACCAAACATGCCCACAACAGGACTGGTCACCTCCTCAACATGGCTCAGCCCGAAATCCATAATTTTGAGCGGGGCATCATCAGCTGGTGTCAGAAACAGGCAATTCTCAGGTTTAAGGTCACGATGCACGATCTTGGCGGCGTGGAGACTACACAAGCCGTTTGCAATCTGGCGAACCACGGCTGCAGCACCAGCCTCGGAATAACGCTCTCGTGACACAATTCGGTCAAACAGCTCTCCCCCGCTGCACAGCTCCAGCACCAGATGCACTCCCGAAGCATCTTCATACACATCAATCAGATGTATCACATTTGGGTGCGGGGAAACCTCCTCAACGATCCTTTGCATCACCATTATCTCATTGGACAGCAGAACTTCCGAGACAAACAACTCCTCCTCCTGTGCCTGTGCCTGTGCCTGTGCTTGATCACGATGTCCCATCTGATAGTTGTGTTTAGTGTTGGGATTGGGATGGCAGCTGCCCCCTTTGCTACCACGCCTGAGTCCAAAGTCGGTGAGCTCGTGCCTTCTGAGAGATTTGATAGCAAAGGCGTTGCCATCGTCTTTGCAGGTGGCGCGTCTCACCACCGAAAATCCTCCGCAGCCCAGCACCTCCCCCACACTGTAGTCTTCGCTCAGAACATGTCTGTTGCTGTTGCCATAGCCACTCACCATCGCATGCATATAACTATATTTATATGATCGCACGTGGGAGAGGGCTATCAATGTCAATGTGGAATGTGGATGAGATTTGTTAAACAAACAAACAGCGACTGATGAACCCACAAACAAGCAAGCAAGCAGCCAGCAGCACAGCACGGCGCTCGATTGTCGCATATACGTACATAATTATATACAAACATTTATAATAAAAAGAAAGCCAAAGATGTCAGAAAAACAAAAAAATGTGAAGGAAATTGCTCTCAACATCCTGGAGAAGGAAGGGAGGAGGAGGAGGAAGAGGAGTAGAGAGAGTGAGTGTGTTATTTAGGGCAGTGTAGTTAGTATTGATGAATGATGATAAGTGGAATCTTTTACTCCTTTGGCTTGGCTTGGCTTGGCCTGCCACCATGGCCTTGAAATTTGACCATGGTTTGACCTCCCAATAGGATATGCTTCAAATATATAGGGCTCTCATTAGAGAGTGCACCTCGGAGGCATCTGCAATGACTCTTGGTGCACAGGTCCCACACCATCCAAGCAGAGAGATGTATTTTTTTTCCTTAACTCCATATTGGCAGACTCTTAAGATCCAATCATTTTTGTTTTTTGCAAAACATTGAGGCACTAGTATGATTTCACAATCTTACAAGTACAAGAAAACGACGTCATCCCATGGTGAACAAGTCAATTCTCTCAAAAGAGGAAGAACTAAAGAAACAATCAAGTAATTGGACTATAGGCACACCACGCAGGGAGGCAATCCACTAGTAAGAAGCATCCGAAAGTAGCAACCTATGTAGCGGCTAGAAAATGCAAAGCAAATACATAGGAGCCGAAAGAGGAGTCATAGATAGCACCATTAAAAATCTGCTATTTGTGGGTAATCTTAACTCTTAGTTAAATATACCTTTCATGGTATAATTGAACATATTTTCCAGAGTATTGAGAGTCTGCAAACATGCCAAATGTGAGGGTAGCATGATCCATAATCTACGGATCACCTAGAAGTACAAAGCAAATACTAAGTGATGGTGGAGGCCCCCAATGACTTAAGAGGTGTGCGAAGTCAACCCAGAGGTGCATGAAGCAATGAAAGAACAAATGCTCAACAATTTAATCCTCCAATTGGCAAACTCAACAAAGACGATCAGTCAAAAAAGGCCATTTGGCTCACGGAGGGGAAGGGACCTAAAGACATTGCAATGAGCTAAGTATCTTAGCTTGCCCACGAGAATGGAACAGTCTAGAATTTCTTATGCCAATGCGCAGGGGGTTCAGACAATGACCAATGATGACTGAAAAACTCAGGGAAGAGAGAAGGGAAGCATCTAAGATGAACAACATAGTAGCTAAAGAGGAAGAGTTCAAACGCAAGCTACCACCCGATAAGAGCCGAGGAAGGGTCAAGAGAAGAAGAGGAGGCAAGGTCGACAAGGTAGCACTCATTAGGCACCAGAATTTGGCAAGGGGCTTGAACAAGCTAGCAAAGGGTTGTAAGACCTTTCAAGGGCCAAGTAGAGCCATTATTGGGAAGCAAACAAAGAAGGAGAGGCGGAGGGGAAAACAGCAGACATCCAAGTGGGCTCGTCAGTGCAAGGAAGGCCAAAGCCGACGAACAAAAAAGGAAAAGATCTCAAGAAGGGCAGAATCGAGGTTTTTGAGGACAAAGGGATCCTTGAGGAGAATGATCCTCCAAAACTAAGCAACTTGAAGAAGGAAGGGCCGCCATAGAGGAGGAATGGCAGCAACAACAAATATGAAAGAGAGACATTGCCAATGTTGCGAGGGACAAGAAAGGGAAGACAAGCGACAAAGGACGAGGGACTTGTTCTCAAGGAAGGGGTCAAGGATGTGAACCCTTCTCTCGCGATGGGTGCAACACCGACCAAAGGGTATAATAACTCTTTGAGACAAATCAGTGTTGCAAAGGAGTTGCAAACTAGTGTTGGGGAAATATAAAAAAAATTGATACTAGTTGGGTCCAAGTATTGCAGTTTTCTCACAAATTTAAGTTAGTATCAATATGAGGAGGTATATAAGTTGTAAACTGTTATGAATCAAGCTGGTATCTCAAGGGTCATACTGGCCGATTATCAATTCGGATGTGCATATTTACATGCTTAAATATCAGATATCAAGAAAAGATTAATACGATATTGATACTGAGGCAAATGCAAAAATCTCTAAACTCGGGTATCAATATGAATATTAAGATAATTAATGATGGATATTCTAGTTCTAGACCCTAGGATTACAAAATCATGTACCAGCCGGGTGTTTTGTAGTACTATTGTTGATAATAGTCAAGCACCTATATACCCAACATTGTTACAAACAACCAACCTTTCACATATAAAATTAAATTGTCCATGTTCCTAAATAGCCTTTTGAAAGGCAAAAATTTACAAGGAAAAGTTGAACTTCCTTTTCATATATGAAGTTGCTCATGTCATCTTGACAAGTAAATGTATCAATTAAATTTCAATACTATGCTCAAATTGGTGAAAGCAATTAGTAGCAAGTCAAAGTTTTAAAAAATTTAAACTTTATAGATTTGCTTTAATAAATGATAGGTGACTTTCTTAAGTCATAATAGAATCAAAGACTCTATTTATAGCCTCACATTGATTAGGTTGGTTTAGTGGATGACATGTGCTTTGGCACTACAATCATGGACTCAATTCACATTAAGCACAAAGATAAAAACTATGTCTCTCATGCTTGACTCTATAAACCAATCAAGGACTTGCATGAAGATACAAAACCAAGAATATCATTTGCCTCTTCACTCTAAATTGGTGATAAGTGTTATGTTCATATTCTCATGGTAGTTGATTGGCCCAACCCCAGATACCTTGCTAGCGGGCTCATTCATCCATTTGTGGCCGAAACTTAAGATCCAGTAACTTTATTTCCCAAGCCATTCCCCAAGCCATTCATATTGCTGGATCCCATTACAAATGACCCTAGACTAATGATCTAATAGCCATCATCTTTCATCATTCTAGACTACTTGTTTGATGCATATGTTATGATTAATACAAACTATGTAGGGGATTTGGTGGGACCCATGTATATATCTTATACAGTTCTTAGCAAATAAGTGTGAAGGATTTAGCACCCTGCATGTGTAAGTGCAACCCAATGATCACGTTGTTATTTGATAAAATAGATAGCAATAAAGAGACTTTTAGGCTACTTACGCGAGTAAATAAGTTTAGAGGCCTAAAAGTCAAGTTAGTGATTGGAGGGTCCTTTCCCACCAAATATTTGAATTTGGAAATAAAGGGAGGCATGAAGTTAGGTCTACCTCCCAAGTATAAAAGGAGACCATTTCTTTTGTATTGCAGATCCATTCTTGCTAATCGAAAGCAATTCTCCCAATTTGATCTCTCTCTCTCTCTCTCTCTCTCTCTCTCTCTCTCTCTCTCTCTCTCTCTCTCTCTCTCTCTCTCTCTCTCTCTCTCTCTCTCTCTCACACACACACACACACACACATGTACGATGCTCGAAACTATATAACTTTACCATGGCAGTGTGTTTATGACCATGATAATTGGGTTTATTAGTTACCATATGATATATATGGTTCTTTTTGTTGACAAAGTTTAGAATTCAAATGTATACTTTCCCTCCAATTTTCACTCCATCAAAAGTCTATATAAGAGATACATCACTACCAAAACCCTCACTTTGCTTCCCTTTTCTTCTCCTCCTCTTCTCCTTCTTCCTTATGCTGGCTCACTCTCGGATGCGCCCATCTACGGCTCTCGAATCAGCACAATTACATGGACTGGTATGCCATTGTATCTCTAATGCTTTTCATTTTTAATAGCATAAAAAGAATTGCTTTGCTGAGTGAATAAACTATGGCATAAGGAGGGAGCTAGATCGCGATCCAGTACCCTCTGAGAAATCTATGCATGTTATGCATGCTCACCACTTTTTTCAGAGGTAGGTGTATGCTAAAAAAACGTGATGGAATACCCTCTTGGCAAAGCCTTGAGGATGTTGCCATCCTTTTACACAAGATATGTGGCAAATATACGCTGAAATTACACACTGACAGTGCGCTGGCAGTGCGCTACTACTACATGCAATCTCATACTTTCTATGTGGCTTGAGTGGTGTATTTTATGTAGCAAATATGTAATGAAATTGCATGCTGAGAGGGCGCTGACAGCGCGTTGTTGCTCTATGCAACCTACTGCATATGAACGTCTGTTTGCGTAGCTATGAGGCCGCTCCATCAATGATGGGACAACGAGGACCACATTATTGTTTATGCACATGGCTGCCTTTTCAATGATTGAATGGATGCATGGCTGACTGCCAGCGAGCTACCATATTTTGTATGGTTTTACGATTACCACATGAGGTGTGATTTATGGTAAATGATATGCAATAGTAAGCAAATGCTATATGTCTCTTGCTTTACACAGATTTTCCTACTATGTGGTTGCATCTCGATTCCATTATCGGATTCGGAGTACGCTATTATACAGGTATGCTTTCTGAAAATCATCTTCGCGGAGTTCATATATGAGTTTCGTTCATTCACTCTTTACTTAAACATAAGCAGAGTATTCGTTTCATAATATAAACATTGTGCCATTAGCAAAGCTTTTTATGCTATTACTGGTGTGGCAAAAACTAGACTCAACAAATTTCTATTACCAATCTCCGAAAGAAGTTTCGTTCGTAAGCAAATATGGCGTCACAAGATTCTCATGCAGCATCTATTCAGGTTAGTATTGTAGTGCTTCGCTTCATATATCAGTTTACAAAAAGGTAATGGTGTATATAATAGGAAACAGTCACGCTTACAAATGGTTATAGGAAATGGTGGCAGCTTACATTTATAAGAAGAACAACCCAAACTATCATATTTGTGCCTCTCATTTAGCAATGATAAGCATCCATATATAAACTTGGGTTACACAGATAATGACTTTGTCATTTTCCTTACAAGTTAGTTAGTTCTAATACATAAATACAAGTATTGATAACCTACGCGCCCATGTACATGGATTTGTACAAGGGATCGCCACATTTGTAGGGATTGGTATGGCACGGATCTGCCCTAATCCTATTACAAATGTTAGGGTAAAGTACTTGGCCAAAACACGTACTAGTAATAATATAATGGACATGATTAGAATTTTAAAATCTTACTATATTGAGCGATAGCTGGCGTACTCTTGGAAAGCATGGATATGCTCAAGAGTTTTGAAAATGGTACTATGCCTATTATAGGTTCAGATATTGGCATGGCATGGATTTGCCCCATATATGAGTGTCGTTCCATTCTATCTCTCGGTTGCAAATCGCAACGTATGTAATGCAACTATTTTTTCGATACATAGGTGTTTACTATATAAATTGATACGGAGTAGCACCATAAGACTGATCAGAATGGTGGAATGCCCTGATACGGTGATAATATGGGAAAGCCTATCGCTAATAATTATATGTTACATAGGGAAGATTGGACTACATTGTATTATCAAATATTTTAAGTTGTTAAGCTGCTAAACTTATTTTGGACATGGATAACAACTGACATTCAGCGTTGACACTTGTCTTCCTCACTGTGCTAACTTGTGTGGTTTTGTGTGGCGGGATGGTGGCAGGTACCAGTTGGATGTCTTGAAATTTGTTTCGCTATACGGTGCTTTCTTTCTTTGAAGTCCTGTATGCTTTCAGCTTTGTTTTACCTTGTTGGGTTATGAATAAAGGTTTTAAAAGGTTTGGTCCTGCTTTGGCAAGAGGAGCTATGTTTCGTTAATCTCTCTATGTACATCCTTGAGGTGTAAATCTGACTATCCTTTGGTCATGATAGTATCAAACCTTTACCTTACGTGGATTCATAGCCTAACAAAGGTTTTTTTCATGGTTTAGTCCTCAAGTTGGTTTCAGGATGTTGTTGATCTTGGTTATGGGGAGCCCCTTCCTCCCCCTAATCGATTCATACAAACTTTGATCTGTTGTATGAAAAGAGCTATGATGTTGCACAGTTTTATTGTTGAAACTGATCGTGCTACTTGTAATGTCGTTGGACCAGAAGATAAAGTGCTATGTATGATTGATCTCTTAGATACCTTACATTGGATAAAAATCTACATGGATTATGGTAAAAATCGTATTAACCCTTTGGGTACTGTGGAAAATTTTGCTGCTGATCTTACTAGTCTTGTTGATAAATATGAGGAGGAAGAGAGATTTTTTAACCTAAATATAAGAAAAGTCTTTGCATGCCTTGAAAAAGAAAATGACTTCTTGTTTGCCGAACCAATGCCTACTATTCTTGATACACCCCTCTCTCCACACCCTTTTGTTTTCTTAGATGAGTTGGATGAAGAGTTAGAATTAAAGTAGAACACAGGTGATGAGAGAAGGCCACTTGAAAGTGTTGGATAATGGAATGTTCGTTTCACAAGCAAATGGTGATGTGTGCAAGAACAAGGGGATAGGCACCGTTTCAATCCAACTACCTGATGGCAAAAGCAGGATGATCAGGGAGGTACTTTATGTACCAAGTTTGTAGAAAAATCTACTTTCTGTTGGAGTCATTACTAATCAAAAGTTGCAAGTAGAATTTGCCCATGATCGTTGCTTTGTGAAAGACGTGAACCAAAAGTTCAAAGCTATTGTGGATGGAGTAAGGGAGCCCAATACTAAATTGTACATTGAATGCTACAATCAAGGGGCAACATCGTATCGTCCATTCCATCACAAACTGAGTTGTGGCATAAGAGGCTTGGTCACGTGAACTTAGGAAGCCTCAGTCTGCTGAGAAAATTGGAGATGGTAACAGGATTGCCTACCATAGAAGACCACTTGAAATTGATGTGCGAATCATGTGTATATGGGAAGCAGCATCGAGAGAAGTTCAATAAAGGTGGTGTTGCAAGAGCAAAGAACACCCTGGATTTGATCCACAAAGATTTATGCGGGCCTATGAGGACTATGTCCTTAGGTAAAGCCTTCTGTTTCATGACCTTTATTGATGATATGTCACGTAAGACGTGGATCTACTTCTTGAAGAAGAAATTGGATGCATTTGACAATTTCAAGAGCTTTAAAACATTGGTCGAAAATTAGACAGGTAGGAAGATCAAAGTCCTAAGATCAGATAGTGGAGGTGAGTACAAGTCTAATGACTTCAATGATCTTTGTAATCAATGTGGAATCAAAAGACAATTTACGCAAGCTCATACTCCTGCTCTCAATGGTGTATCTGAGCACAAGAATCGTACAATTGTGGAAAGTGCCAGATCTATGCTAGCTGAGATGAAACTACCAAAAGATTTTTGGTCAGAAGCATGCAGTATGGCAGTCTATCTTCAAAATAGAAGTCCTACCATTGCCACACCAAAGATTACACCTAAGGAGGCATTCACGAAGAAGAAGCCAAAGGTGAACCACTTGCGAATCTTTGGATGTAAGGCCTTTGTACACATTCCTAAGGAAGAGAGACGTAAACTTGATGTAAAAGCTATCAAGTGTATATTCCTAGATATGATGATCGTGTGAAGGGCTATAGATGTTTTGATCCAGTGGAAAACAAAATCCATGTAAGCCGTGATGTTATCTTTGATGAATCCAAGATGTATGAAGACGAGGATGCTGAGAAGATAGACACATCCAGTGGAAAAGATGGTATAGTGAGAATACCTCCTGATGATGATCCATTCATTGACCTTCCAAGTGATGAGCATGAGGATACATCTCAAGATACTACTACTCAACCTCTAGAGACAGGTTGGAGAGGTAGAGACAAACCTTTTGGTGCAAGAAGGATTGAAGTTGCAAGTGACAAACGCAAAGAGAAAGATGTACTGTGGGATACATTTTCTCCAGGAAGCCGATCACCCGACAGAAACTGTGATGCCACGCAAATGTCAAAAATTGAATATCAACATAAATATGGCATGATATACTCGAAAATGAAGATATGAGCTAGTTAAGTATAAATCATGAAGAGGCCTAAGTCATTTTTCGAGAATATATCTCCTAGGTACTTGCCTTATAAATTAAGGTCTAGACCTTTAATAGGAAAAGACATTGCCTTGGATAACTCTTAACTAGGTCATCCATACGAAACGACTAGTTATGAAAAGACATGTTAAACTAGAGTAACTTTAACTCATAGTTAGGTATACCTCTTATGGTATAGTTGAACGTATTATCAGTTTAATTCTTAACTAGACCCTTTCACGGGAGCGCCGCACCTATTGTTTAAGAGGTGTGTTTGTTTGCCCCGTAGAACATATATTGATCTCACACTTCAATCTCGATCATCGAGAGAGAAGAGTTTATGCTTATGTAAGAGATTGAAGAAGTGAATAGAGTTCTCTGAGTTATTCTCCCTTATCTCTGTTCTCTGCACTGCTGAGTGTGAGTGATCTTGAGTCTGCTAATAATCTCTAACGCATTTCATGAATTACTCTCTGATCAGACAGACGCTCTAGTGCATTACAGTCATTTGTTGTGTTTTAGTAAAGCATGCTTTAAAGAACTGCCTTAAAATCATCTTATTCATCTGTCGCAAATACTTTATTTTCGACACTCGAATAATGACTATTTTTGTGCAGTCTAGCACGATCATTGAATTAAGTTGTATGTATAAAAATGAGATGACAGTTCATGTCTGAAGAATTGAGTCTCTGATCTGTTTTCCTGATTGGCATTGACATAAGTTTCTAACGTGCTCTTTAACCATTAAGCTGGGCTTTAGTTGTTGAGGACTATTGTCTAGGAACGAATAGTTCGCGAGCTCGATTAATTATTTGTCTACGCACTCACAAATACATTGAACAATTTCCGATTCTCTGTTGACACCTTAGTCAACCAGAGTGTAGTCTGTTGTACTACTCTGATAACATTTCATTTGTAGAATGCGCTTCTTTCAATTCGATAGAGGCCAAATTGTTGTTTAGAATTCATTAACATTACCCATTCCAAATATAAGTAATACTGGTTACTTTTTAAAGTCTGTCAACAACCAGAATAACATTAGAAACCACCTGCCATAATTACACCAAAGAAATAACTTTCTAGCGCTGTTCTCTGTGGGAATGATACTTTTCACTACAAAATCTATATTAACCCTATTGGTATAGCATGACATATACCAATTTTTGGCGCCGTTGCCGAGGATAGCTTAGGAAAGTTATAAGAAATCTGACACATCCATTTCCATCTCTAATGTATGTCAGATAGAGAATCGAGATTAGAAAGATACCGGAAGCTTAGAGAGGAGTTTTTACGAAGACAGAGTGAAAGTACTAGTCGTAGAAATCTAGACGAAATCACTGCTCAGTTGCTTGAACTTCTAATTAGCTTCAGCATGGAGGGTCCTGCTGCACGCTTCACTTCTATCTCTAAAATTAAATATGATTATTTAAAAGGGACCAGCTCCAACGATGCAGAAAGCTATGTCTCACAATTTGAGTCAATAGCCAATGCGGATAACGAGGGAACTGACGTAGACAAACTACGAATTCTCTCTGGTCTACTAAGAAAGCAGGCACGTATTTGGTATAGCTAAGTAGAACCAGGCCGTGTAGGAACCTGGTACCTGTTGAAAGATGCGTTTCTGGACCAGTTTAGAGAGATAGGTCACAAATCTAGAATTCTTGGATGACTGAACAATGTTCAGAAGAAGAGTAAAGAATCTCTTTGCAAATACACACGTGAGGTTTAAAATCTCATAGGAAAATTAACCGGTGTATATCCCGTGGATATGCAAATCGAATGGTTTTTGGCTGGTCTACCACCAAAGATTGATCGATACTGCAGACAAGGGGACATGAACTCCTTAGCAGCCGTTATAGCTAGTGCAGAAAATTTTGAGACTTCAAAATTAGCACAAAAGCGACGATCAACAAAGAAATCTCGAAAGTCTAAGACTGATTTCAGTGACAACGATGATGATTCTGATTTTGATTCCAGTAGTAGTTCTTCAAGCTCGAAATCTGAAAGTAGCAATTCATCGGAATCGGATGCTGACAAAAGAGAGAGAAAGAATAAACGACGAACTAAACGAAAGGACAACACGAAAGTTGTCGAGGATAAGTCGTCAACTTCCAAAGTGGAAAAGCTTTGGAAAAGTAATATGGCTGACCTTAATAAACATTTTAATGACTTGAAAGTGCAGATCTCATAAGTTGTAGATAAAAGACCAACGACGTCTTCTTCTAACTCAAGAATGTGGTGTACAAAATGTGGAACATCTGAACACACCAAGGAAGACTGCACTACTGTTAATGTCAAAAACATTGAAGATCCTGCCCAGGAGGTACTTTTTATTTTTCAGAATGATGCGACTACTAACTATGTACAGGGTACTGCAGCATCAGCCCGGCAGGACAGACCCAAATTTGCACCAAGAAGACATAATCCTCCTGAATTTGTTGGACCAGTGAAGTCTCAAACCTCGAATAAACCCATTTCGGGCAACTGCTACAACTGTGGAGAGCCGGGACATTTTTCTCTTGTCTGTCCTCAACCATGGAAGCCAATTGGTTACATACCATTATGCAAAAATAAATCCTCAAAAACGAAATCTTCTAGCAAGACGACGAACAAATCCACGACTAAAGAAGATCTCAAGGATGACCCTGACTATGACCGTGATGCTGCGAAGTTATTTGCAAAAGATATCTCGATTGAAGCAAAGGAAATCATCAACGCTGAACTAAAGACTGCTCTTGCAGAGAAGGTGGTCACTTTTGAGAAAGAAGGTGAAGAAATCGCAAAGACGAAATTGTCTAGTGCTGTTATTGATAAACCAATCTGTAGTGGGTTTCTTTCCTTGCCTAACCTGAATCCAAGATCTAGTCAATTTAGCATCAAAGAGACGGAGTTAGTTGTCACGCGTAGGTTCGTTTCCATGAGAGCGATAGTATAGTTCATATCTCAACATGAATGGAGGATCTAACACTAACATCAATTAACACTAAGCATTAACACTACATCCATTAACCCTACTTCCTTTAACCCTAAATCCACAACAATGATAGAAACTTACTCTTCTCTCTCTCCCTTTATCTCTCACAAAAAGCATAAGAAATAGCAATCCCAATAACGATCAAATCCAACAATCAGCAAATACCAAAGAAAGCATGAGAAATGGAGGAAAAGAGAGGAAGAGCAAGGACATTCATCAATCCATTTCTAAAGAGAGCCAATCTGCTTTATTGAAATGAGGAAATGCACATGAGGAACAATTTGAGTTGGTTCCTTTTCATAGTAGAGAGGAGGACTCTGGCCTCTGAATCCTATTCGTCCAGTCTTGCCTCTCTTTTTATTCAAATTTAAAAAAGTGTGGGAACCATCAAAATTGGAGGGAAACCTAACTTTATTTACTAACTTGACATTTAGGCCATGCGACATTAAAAGTCCCGCAGAAAGGCCTAAAGTCCTTTTATTAACATCCTAATGAATCAAATAACTATGTGATCATCGGGTTGGGCTTACACACACAGGGTGCCAAATCCCTCTCACTTATTAACTAGGGTTAGGGTTGTCTAGGGATCCGCAAACCCTCCAACAATATCTCCCACCAAAACTGGTGGCGGTCCCATGACACCTGCAATATGCAGTTATTGGGGACTTTTATTGGCTTCGCATCGAATCTTAATTAAATGATACTGCAGCTTCTCCATAAAGTCAAGACGTGAAGTATTGAAATCCAAATAATGCGGCAGGAAACAACGGTGGGCTTCGGCAATCTACTTGGAAGTTGTCCATGAGGTGAAGCGAGATTCCCAAGAGCCTCCCATCATAGCCGCACGGAAATACAGTCGAACAATCGACAGCTGATCTTTGATTTGCTCTGAGGCCATCGGCTTATTTGGATCAAGTGCCAGGGTAGGAAGGCAATCGTCCCATTTGGTTGCCACTAACGCCAACAGAGTTAGATCTTTTGCAAACATTGCCGATTGTCGCACCGTTGGATCCGGAGAGTGGACGTACTCTCTCTGATATGCCTATAAGGCCCGGTGAAAATCCACTGAAATATTCCAACTATAAGGTTGGTGGATGATTGGCCAATTGGGCGTATGGATGGTGATTTTATCCATAGCCAATCCCAAATCTTTCCATTTTTGTCTTCGCGGCATTGGCACGTAATAAGGATCTACCCGCAACTGGCGAGGGCTGGTGACGTAACTCCTAATTGATTCTGGAGTTTTCTCCGTGATTCTCCATGTCGGCTACTCTCCCAGTGCAGGTATTTTGTCCAATTCTTTGTCGGCCTCGATCTCGGAGGTCTTAAATTTGAGAACCCATCCACCACGCGAGGACTCATGTACTGAAGGCAAGAGTGATGAAATCCATATTGATGCATCCTGAAAAGGCTCTCTCATGAATACCCATTGCAGTAAGTAGAGGCTCCACAGGGGTCATCCATTAAGTGACCATGCTTGTGCTAGGAAGAATCATGATGTCCATTGCAGATGGAACATCATGATGGATAGTATAGCGTGGAGACTGGGAAGTATCGGTAGAAGACATGATTATCAGAAAGGAATTATAACTGCATGAGAATGTATCAGAAGGCAATGCAAAAAATTTGGAAAGCTTTGGTCGCAAGAAAAATTCGCAAGAGCTTCACTAGCACAAGTGAGAAATGAATCGAATTCAGCCAACTTATAGGTGAATTTGGTGGGTCCATTACACTAAATAGTAGTTGGGCTGATCAGTTATGAACAAAAATTTGCAGGCATGTACAGTACTATAAAAATAGGCTATAAAAATCTCGACGAAGGTTTCTAGGAATCTGAACCTATCAGGTGAACGTTTTCCAGGTCTGGCAAAGGATGAACCTTCGCTCAAGAGGGTCCTTCGCCCAGGTACTGTCATAAATGCTTTTTTTCACAATCTGAACCTATGGACAACCTGATTTTGACATTTGAAGATCATCTAGCAGGTCGGCGAAGGTTCATAATGACGTTATGATGCTCGGCGAAGGTTCCCAAAATGGCATATCACTGAAGATTCGGCTAACTCAAAAATTGAATTTTCTCTTGTCAGAAACCTTCGCCCACCTCAATTTAGATAAATCAAGGGTGGATGTACAGTTTGTGACCTCAGCGAAGGTTTCTGATACTGTATTGGCCAAATCGACCCAAACAGTGGTTTTCTAAGTCAGTTTTCATAAAAATATTGTGCTTCCGTTTTCTTATGCTGATGACTTCCTCACTTTTGCTCATCAGTCTTTCCTTATTATTATTTTTTTTCACCTGTCTTTTTTCCAAAAAAAAAAAATCAGCAAATTAAATATTGAAAACAAAAAATTTAAAAAAAATAAAACGAAAAAATATATTCAGATCAGGCTTGCTGAACTGGTAGAGTAGGCTGCTAAAACTTGCGTAATCGACTACCATTTACCAGAGTATCAAATCGTTCTCCATCCAAGTGCTCAAGAATTATTACGCCATAGTTCAGGATTTTCTTACTTTATACGGGCCTTCCCCAGTAAACTTCAACTTACCCTTGATCAGCTTGGTTTTGTACATCAATGCAAGATCTCCTGCTTCCAGATCTTTCTTATGCAATCACCGATCGTGCATGCCTTGCGGTGGGCTTTCTCTGCTGCTAAGGCATAAACTGCCATCAATCGGGTTTCACATCATTTGTGCAACGCATCGTGGCGAAGTTGTAAAGACTGATCATCATTTAATTGTTCCGCTGCTGCTATGCATAAAGATGGGATTAAAAATTCAATTGACATAACAGCATCTTGACCAAAAACCAGTTGAAAAGGTGTTTGATTTGTACTATTTTTGTAAGCGGTTCTGAATGCCCATAATGCTGCATACAGTTTATGTTCCCAATCAGACCGACTCGCCTCAATTGTCTTTGTCATAATGGTGCAGAGAATCTTATTGGAAGATTCAGCTTGGTCATTCCCTCTGGGATAATAGGGAGTACTAAATCTGTATATAACAAAAAAATCTTCTAGTAAACATTTTATTGTTTGATTAACAAAGTGTGTACCCCGATCACTGACAATTTCGATCGGACATCCAAATCTGATTATAATATTTTCATATAAAAACTTAGCTGTAGATTTCGCATCAGCTACTTTGACTGCTTTGGCTTCAATCCACTTGGTCATAGAATCAGTTGCGACGATAATGTAGCGAGCCTCAGATCCTTGGGCAGCGGGATGAATAGGACCAACATAATCTAGTCCCCATTTTTTGAAATGGTGCTTGCGATAAAACCGGATGTAAGGGTTCATAATTCTGTCGAGTAGGCCGTCGTGCTCGCTGGCAGACATCACATGTCTGAATAAAATTTTCTGTGTCCTTATGAAGCGTAGGCCACCAACAACCGGATTGCAAAAGTTTGCGAACAGTAATATCTGTAGAGAAGTGTCCTCCACTCATGCCATCATGTGAAAACATGATTAGATTTGGTACTTCATGCGGTAAAACACATCTTCGTAAAATATTATCTAATCCACGACGATACAATTGTCTTGCAATTAGTTGATAAGGTTGAGCCTTATGAATCAATTGTCTTTTCTGTACTTTTGTCAAAGAGTCATTCGGTTGTCCTAGCATCAGGTACTCAACAATATCTGCCACCCACTCAGGTACTGCTTCAGCATCGAACAACGCAGCATCTGGCAGGTCATCATCCACTTCAGTATTAACTGGTACGGATTCAATTCATGAAACGTGATCGGCTAGATAATGTTGCTTCCCCTTTTTTACCACAATTCCAAAGTCAAATTCAGTCAATAATAATAACCATCTTGCAATACGTCCAGTATTACATGTCTTATTTACCAAGTAAAGTAACGGTTGATGATCCGTATAAACTGCAAAGTGCGTTTCCATGAGATAGTGACGAAATTTCCGAACAAAAAAAATCATGGCTAGCACTTCACATTCTGTTGTTGAATAATTCTTCTCTGGATCTGTAAACTGCCTGTTTGCAAATCGTATATGATAATCCTTCTTATAGTCACCTGGCTGCGTCAAAACTGATCCAATGGCGTATTTTGAGGCGTCCGTATAAACATGAAACTCTAATGTCCAATCTGGAGAACGCAGTATTGGTGTTGAAGATAATGTTTTTTTTAACTTTTCAAAGGCTTCTAACGCCTCTACTGTCCAAATAGGAACAATAGTTAATTTGTATATAGGTAGTGCTAAATCCGCAAAGAAAATAATAAAAATTTGATAGTAGTTCGCATGACCCATAAACACATAAACTCCTCGAATTGTTGCTGGCGGTGGCAATTCCACAATAACTTTGATCTTAGAATAATCGGTGGCAATACCATGTCTTGATATCACATGTCCAAGTTTCACTGTTAAAAAATTTTGGCATTATTTGCTGGGATATGCATTTTATTTTCATGTGGATCATTATGCTCTTAAGTATCTTGTAAATAAACCAGATCTATCAGGACGAATTGCTCGATGGGTTCTACTTCTGCAAGAATTCACTAGTAGAGCTTCGTCAAGGAAAGTATCATACACATGCTGATTATCTATCGCGACTCAGCACTGGAAAAATTGAAGATCCTATCAATGATGATTTTCCAGACGAACATTTATTCGATATTTCATCTACAAATTCGCTATATTTTGATATCATTACTTATCTCAAGGATCAGATATATCCGGATGGTTATGATGTGGAGCAAAAGACAGTTTTTCAATATAAGGTAGCAACTTATACAATTATTAACAATGTTCTGTACAAGCTTGGTGCAGATCATCATCTTCGAAGATGTCTCGAATCCGAAGACATTAAAAAGGTCGTTAAAGCCTTACACTCAGACGATGCTGGTGGACATTTTGCTTTGAAGAACACAGTTAATAAGATATTGACTGCCAAGTATTGGTAGCCAACAATGTTTAAGGATGTATCAAACTTTATTCGTTCATGTGATCCATGCCAAAGATCTGGTAAGCCTACAAAATCATTGAATTGGCCGTTGACACCAATCCTTCCTCTTGCACCATTCGAGAAGTGGGGGATTGACTTTGTCGGTCCAATTAAACCTGTTACCCGACATACGAAATGTCAATATATTCTAGTTGCAACAGATTATGCTACAAAGGACGTGGAAGCAGAGGCGACAAAAAGAAATGATGCAAAAACTGTCGCGACGTTCTTATTGAAAAGTATTATCACCAGATATGGTTCTCCACCTGAACTAGTAAGTGACCGAGGTACACATTTTTTAAATGACACTATACGGTTTTTGACAACTTATTTTCTCATCAAACACAAAAAAACTACACCGTATAATCCAAAAGCAAACAGGTTGACAGAAAGAGCTAATGGAATTTTATGTAAGATCCTGATTAAAATTAATATTGCACACGCAACAGATTGGGATCAGAAACTACCATCAGTTCTTTGGGCTTATCGTAATACAGAGAAAATCACGACGAAACAGACACCATATTTTCTGACATATGGTATGCATCCTATTCTGCCAATTGAATTTGAGATCAAAACTTTTCGTATCCAAGCTCAACGAACAAATGCAGAATGTATAAACGAAAGGTTGACTAATATTGAAGAACTAGCTGAAGCTCGTGAGTCTTCACAAAAATTATCGAAGAAAATCCAGGAACAAAGAAAGAAGAAATATGACAGTCATATAAAAAAATATGATCTTATAGCTGATGATTATGCGCTGATATATGACAGTCGCCATCAAAAGTTCCCAGGAAAACTCCATATGCGATGGCTTGGACTTTTTTAAGTCATAGAGGTGTTTGACAATGGTTCTGTGCAACTTCAATCACTTGAAGGGGAGCCATTACCTACACGTATTAACGGGTCTAGCTCGCTAAGTGGTTTGAGAGATTGTTTGAGAGCCGCGACATGGATGACTTTCCAGAATCATCTAGCCAGGGAGAGCTACGAAGATCAATAAGAGAGAATACTCTACGTCTACTTGTTGCTTTAGCTTCACATTTTGGTTGGCCTTTGCATCAGATGGATGTGAAATTTGTTTTTCTAAATGGTGAGTTAGAAGAAGAGGTGTTCATGGATCAACCTGAAGGCTTTGTGGCAAAAGGATAGGAGAATAAAGGATGTCGGTTGAAGAAAGCGCTTTATGGTCTTAAACATGCACCACATGCATGGTATAGCAGAATTGATGCCTACTTTTGTTCAAAGGGGATGGTGAGAACACATTCTGATCCAAATCTATATGTCCTATGCTTTGATGGTATGGTTGTTTTGATTGCTCTTTAAGTTGATGACTTGATTATTACAAAAAATAATCAAGATATGATAGACATGATCAAGAAAGACCTCATGGAACAATTCTAGATGACAGATCTCAGCCTAATGCATTATTGCCTTGGAGTAGAGGTGTGGCAAAAAGGACACAAAGTGGGTTTAACACAAGTAAAGTATGTCAAAGAGTTGTTGCACAGGTTTAGTTTGCAGGATTGCAAACCAGTGAATACTCCTATTGAACCAGGTAAAAAGCTTTCTAAACTTGATGAGTCACAATCATTTGATGCTACATTGTGTAGGCAGTTAGTAGGGAGCTTGATTTACCTTACCACGACTAGACCAGATATATGCTATGTTGTTCGTATTGTAAGTCAGTTTATGGCAGCACCTACAGAAATGCATTGGAAGGCAGCTAAGCGCATTCTGCGTTGTGTAAAAGGCACTTCAAATTATGGCTTGATTTACAGAAAGCGTGAGGGTTTACCTGAGTTGTGTGGCTATGTGGATGCGGATTGGGGAGGTGACTATGATGATCGCAGATCCACCAAAGGGTACGTATTCCAGTTTTGTGGTAGTTGATTTTCCTGGTTTAGTAAGAAGCAAAGTACAATTGCTCTATCCACTACAGAAGCAGAGTATAAGGCAATGTGTATTGCAACACATGAAGCTATATGGTTGAGACAAATCTTGGAAGAAGTTGGCATGAAGCAGAAAAATCCCACGACGTTACATAGCGACAGTCAGAGTGGCATTAAGCTAGCAAAGAATCCAGTGTTTCATGCGAGAACCAAACACATTGAGATTCAGTATCACTTTATACGTGAGAGGCTGCTGAGTCATGAAATTCATGTTGTTCATTGTAGTACGGAAGAACAACTAGCTGATATTTTCACTAAGCCACTTGTTGGAGAAAAGTTTGATAAGTTTAGATCAAAGCTTTCTGTACTTAAACTTTGTTGACTTTAAAGCTATGTATATGACTATATAAAAAGTAGGCTCTACTTTAAGAAAGAGAGTTAGAATTAAAGTAGAATCACTGTACTACTGTACTGTGGGTCCTATCAGTTGATAAGGATCAGTTGGCCTCACCACGAGGCAAGTCGACAGGACACGTGTCCCTCCAACGGCAACCTGGGTCATGCATGGGTTGCCTGAGTGAACGACTATATGTACAGTAATTTCATTTTGAGAAATACAGTTGCTATTTGAGCTTGCTATGGAGAGTGTTTTCTGTCTGTGTATCATGATCTGTGTTCTTGTTTGAAGCAAATTCTAAGTTGAAGATAGTGCTTTGCAACTTGAAATCTTTTCTCAAGATATCTGTGATGTTGGAGACCAAATTACCTTCGAGTTCTACCAAGCCAAGAACTGTCAAATTTCCATGGTCCCTAGCCGTACTATTGAGTTCAAATCTGCACGTACTGCTTTCAAACTTTGGAGTCTACCCACTGTAAACGTTCTAGCTCCCTTGCCCATTGAACTTTGGATTTTACTTGCACATTTGACTGATAAAGAAGTAGAAACTTGCAGATTTGCCACTCTAAATAAGAATACTTCACTTGAGACACTTGTCGCCTTTGACAATATCATTCGCATGAACCTTTTTGACCCTCTTATTGCCCTTCTAAGCAAACCTGGGCTCGAGTTCATGGACACTTTGACACCGGTTTCAGTAGAATGAATATGCACCAGGCCAGAATCTGGGATTGGAAGAGACCCTTTTTCAAATGTAGATGTGGTGACAAGTGCAAGTATAGCTCTTCTATTGTTTGATTCAATCATGGTGTCTGGATCATAATGAACAATCTGAGTAAGTTTTTCCCTGGTGCATCCTTGCAAAATCAGTTGAATGCATTCTTCCTTTGGCTACACAAGCTTGATAGAGACGTGGTCAAGTCACACCTCACTTTCCTCTTTATACGCCAACACATGATTGATGCATCTATAGAGTTAGCTGCAAACCCCTCTGCCAAACTACTTGCCAACCTTGGTGATGCAAAAAACATCAGAAGTAATGAAAGCTTAATTGATGAAATCAAAACAAATCTTTCTGATGCTATTGACAGGAGTGATCTAGGATTGATGCACTATTGTCTTGGCATTGAAGTATGGCAAAAGAAAGACGTTGTCTTTCTTACACAAAGCAAATATGCACGAGATTTGTTTTAGAAGTTCAATATGCAGGATTGTAAGTCTTTGGGCACACTGATGGATATCAACACAAAGTTTGCTACATATGATGAATCTGAAAAAAGATCCCTTTTGTGTTGAAACATTAGGAAAATCATGTACTTTTTATATCATTCAAATGAGGTCAAATTAATTTCTTACAACAATTCCTTGACTAAGTAGTTGCACATGCCAGTTTTGAAACAACAATTAGCTACAATTGGTAGGACAAAATTGCATTTCTAGTTGAACATTGTCATGTCAATGTGTGGAAATTGCCTAGTTTTGCTTAAATTAGATTCATCGTTTTGCATCTGTTGGATCTTGAAGATGAACTAGTGTTATTTGCAAGATTTTTTGATGGAAATGGACCAGATGAAGGGTTATTATGTCAATCATTCACACATAGGTTTTCAAGAGTTAGGGATCTCTTATGGCAAGATGGCAATGGAGGCTCATTCAAGGCATTTCATGTTGCAATCATCTCAAATCAAGTGCAATATGGAGGATGCAAGCATACACTCATTTATATTTTTCATTTTACACATGTTTGTTGTTGTTTTAAATGTTGGATTATTCTCCTTTCTACTAATCGACTAATCGGTTTTTTATCTTCATCCAATTGTTTATCCAATTTTGTGGATTTTCTTAGTGGTTTTATACAGTCTGCAGAATTACAAGTATTTTTACATAGTCTGCATAAATACACGGAGTTTGACAACAGTGTTGGGTTTTCTCTCTCTACAAAACCCGACAGTGTCACATTTTTCGCCTGTCAGGAATCTCGTGTAAAAATGCAGTGTCGCCTATTTTGCATTTTTCGCTTGTCAAAAATTATGTGTAAAAAAGCCGTGTCATCTTTTTCGCATTTTTCACCTGTCAGGAATTACGAGTAAAATTGCAGTGTCGCATTTTTTGCCTGTGACAGTTTACATTCATTTATGCAGAGTGACAGTTTACTTTCATTTACGTAGATAAACTATTTACGACCAATTGTTGTCGCATATCAGCAAGCAACTTCTGGGAAGAACTGAATGAATGCCAGCAAACTCCAACCAACTGGCAATCACATTTGACGACCTAATTACTTAGTATAAATCAATTGTTCATACATCCCATTATCAGAAAATAAGATGTGAATTGTGAAGGAGTTGAGTGTTATTACACGATGCTTCCTGTTGTTTTATCAAGCAGATCGTTCACAACCAGAAAGTATTGTAGTTAGCTCTCTATCAAGCTTTCAAGCTTGAACTCTCTTGAGCATTCTAGCTCCATCTTTTAGAGATTTATTTTAGAGTTGCTATTGCGCTACTGGTTATTAGCAGAGTCGCTTATTTCAAACTTATTCTCGGTTACTCAAAGATAGCTTTAGAATGCACAATTTCTATTGGCTATTATTTTGCGCTCATTAACATCTGATCTTGTTTTTCTGAATCAATACCAGTTCCTTATTGCATTCAGTTTGTGTCAGAATGCATGCATCTTTGTATTGCTTTTGCAACTGATAGAAATTGTCTGAGAACTCAATACTTTATGTTTGGCTATGTAATCACTTAGTATCTAGTGAAAATTAGTTGCTTAAGATTGGACGTGATTCCCATCACTACTGCTTTGTTCAATTTTTGATAGGCGTAGTCATGCATTGGAAGTAGGAAGTTTTTGACATGGTATCAGAGCGTACCTACATGGAATCAGAGCCTACCTACATGGTATCATAGCGAAAAGCTCTATTACTTGCTATCTTTTGCAATATCAAATTATTCTTCAGTTCGAATCAATTTGTTTCGATATCAGAGAATTGATTTCCAATTGTAGCGCAGCACTACATCTTAGTGTCATCGGTACAATCGACAAACTAAGTTCCAGATGGATTCTCAAAGTAAAGCTGGTCTTATCGCAGACAAGCTGAATGGATCGAATTATCATTAGTGAAAATTTAAGATGAAGACCTTGCTAATCGCCAACGAGTTATGGGTATCGAAGTGAAACTTGAAGACGACACAGAAGACTCAAAATGGAAATCGAAGGATGGTAAAGCTTTCACGTTTATTATCCTCAATATATCAGATACTCAAATTGGCCACATAGCTGAAGCTAAAACTTTGAAAGACGTTTGGGACATCCTGTGCTCACTATATGTTCACAGATTATCTGAATCTGTGAACACGGTTCTTTGTGTTTCTTTTACTTATCATTCTTTCTTCGTTCTTCTGTAGTTACGGTTCTTACGGGTCTTCTTCTTATTAGAACAATTACTAAATAGAAGTGTTACTCAGGTTGCAACGTGTATTTCCCAGCCTCTCAGTGGGAGTCACGGATCCGATACTCAGCTACATGCATTAACCAGCCATGTAACCAGACATAGCTCAAGAAGATCAACGTTTTGAAACAGTGAGCAATCCTACCACTATCTACTAAATCAGAAAGCGATCAATAACAAGATTAACTACTGAAACGAGGAACAAGAAACAAGTAACTAGATTCCTAACAGCATTTTAATAGTCAAAGAATCAAGAAACACTCATTTCTTGATGCCTAGATTGCTCAAGAACAATCAAGAACTGGAATGTAAGAAAGTATGCAAGATCTACACCACTATTCCAGTCTATTTAGTTTATTTGAGTGCTGATTCCTACCTTATTCCACAAACAAGAAATGAATTTTAATCCACAACTAAGCAAGAAACAAGGAAACAAGAAACTAGTTAATCCATAATGCAAGGAAATCAAGCATGCTCATAGAAACTTCACTCAAGAACATTGTCATGAACAAGGAGCTTAGCAATTATCAAGAACTCGTGGAGGATCTTCTTTATTTTCTCAAGAGAACTTGACGATACATTTAAAGTTCCCTCACAAGAGAGGAGAGCCCTTAAATAAGCAAGAAGGCTGTCCATGTGGAGCCCAATCAGCAATTCCACCAACTTAGAAATTACATGTGGAATTTGCCCTTCCACTAAAGGTCACCATCAAAAAGTGGCTCACTCTAACTAATTTAAGGGGGGGGGTCTACATTTATTTACAAAGCCTAGGAAATATGACTACTCTTACATGGTCGTTCCTTCTCTGGGATACACCATGTAGGCTCACATAGATATTTCCCTGTCATCCTGGCTAGTAATTTCTCAACTCTCATGCTCGGCTCTCAGCTTCTTCTGCCCTCCTCCTTCTGAGACCTCTTCGGTCATGGGTGAGAGGTATTCTGTGTCTTCGGCTTGGCTCGGCATCTAGGGATTCTTTGAAATCTGCTAACATTATCCACCCCTAATCTGTTGCAGGACCCACTACAACACCGGTGATGTCTTTTTGATTGGCACTTGGAAAAACGTGGATCTTCGTTTGCTTCCGTAAACCAGGTGCTTATTATCCGCAAAACTTATATGTATATATATATATATATATATATATATATATATATATATATATATATTTTCAAAATTGGAAGTTTCTCAATTGGCCACCAGCCTTCCTGAGAACTTCTTGCGAGTCCTACTCACCTCGTCGTCGTGTCATTTGTTTTCTCTCGCTCATCTTTCGCCCCAAGGCTTCAAAAACTTGGAAGCGATGCTTACTTCCGAAATTGAGAGGCCCCATGTATTCTCTTATTTTCTCCACAAAGCCCATTTCTTGCCAGTCCTCCACCATGGTCACATAACGCGACGACATAAAGGCCGTTCTATAGTATAGCCTGGCCATCATTTCATGGTCTTCTTCTATCTGGAGGGCTATATTCGGGTTGATCTTAATGGGATCCAAGCCTCAATTCTAGAAACAATCTTGCTGCATCAGAAAGGCCATAGGTCTGCAATATTCGACACTTTCTTGCACGCAAAGATCGACACTTGTTTTGTACTTTGCCTAAAGTCGAGTAAATGCAGCCTCAAATCATCCGGGGAGGTTCTCTCTGAAATTTCCGAAATGACTGGCCAGTTTACCAACTCCACTCGTGGCTTTTCTACCGACCATGGATTTCTGCGTTTGAGTCGCATGTAGAAGGGATCCACTCGCTTCTATGCCGGTGCCTTTAGATACTCTTGGAGTCACCTGCTATCATTCAGGACTTTATTCCGCCACTCTGGTTGTGGTTGTAGCACTGCGATGATCTCGACCCTGGTGGAGTATTGGCTTTGATCTACGTCCTCTTTGCCTCCCCTCGTATTGGGAGGATATTTCCTCTCAAACTTTTCTGACTCTCTTGTGTCAGCCAATTTGCCTCTGGGCCTGGTAGGGGAAGTTGTCCTACGCGGTTGGAATGGCCTCGCCATATAATCATCTAGGGCCTTGGTGCCCGTGTCTTTTTCTTTGGCTTTCTCGCTTGTCAACGGCTCAGCTGCGTCCGTATCTTGTCTGGGCGAGAACCTTCTTGTCTCTGGTTGATATGCCAAGAAGTCATCATCACCCCCATGTCGGTGTTAGTTTCTGAAAAGTTAGGGATGGAATGATCTAGAGGTGCAGGAATGACAGGTTTCGGAGGGGGTGGGTTTAACATATTATACGCTGCACCAGGGGAGTGGAGTTGTTGGAGGAACTCGTCCTGTCGGGCCTTGTATGTGTCAGTTGGACCTTTTGATGGGCCCATTATTTTGCTAGGAGGTGATGGAGAGAGGGAAGATGAAAGAATCGAGTAAGTTGGAATAAATGTTTTGGAAAAATTAAATGTAGAGTAGGAGGAGGGGTTAAAGGTGGGAAAGGGTCGGGGAAAAGTTTTGGAAGTAGCACCGGCTCTCTGACCACCCAATCTCGAGCTATCGTCTAAAGATTGGGTTTGCCTGTCCTGATTTCCTGTTCCATTATTCCCATCATCGTCCCGTGGCTTCGTTGATTGAGCGCCTGCTTGGGCATTGCACGCCATGTCCCATAGTTGGTTCACTTGTCCAAGACTTGCTGCAGGGTCTTCGTGGTATCTTCCAGTTGCTTCTGGGACTCCAGGATGATCCTCTCTTGCTTGGCCACAATGTTTTGAAAATTTTTCTTTTCGGCCTCTCGTTCTTGGATTAGCCTTACATATTTTTCCATCCAGATGGATGAGGCTTGTGGGGCTTGGAATTGAATATCCTCGAGCTTGACTAGAGGAGCGTTGACTATCATTGCACTCGATGATTCATCTCGTACTTGGTCGATTTGGACCATTTGGTGCTTCAGTTGCTGCTGGACCTCTTCTAGAGTGGGGTCAAGTGGCCCTTGATCGTGCACGCTTGGACTTTGTTGACTCAATGGGAATTTCCCATGCCTTGTCCGCAAGCTGCAAGTGTTGTTGAAGCTTTGGCTCGTTCTGGACTTGCTGGAGGGTGATATCTGTCAAGAGATATCTGAGTATTGTTATCGGCTGCTTGTTCTTAATGCACTCATGAAGGCAGTTCGAAACAAACGATGCCCAATCATAGAGGTTCTGGGCATGTAGTCGTGAATCTGCCATTATGTGAAACAGGGACATGGGTACCCTCTGCAACTTGGTTCTTGGTCGTTGTGTGCACTTTGTCAAGTACGCACATGCCGCTTGTAGTTGTGGGTCATTGATTGCTTCGACTCGATACCCGTCCTTGTTTTTCCACTTGGCCACGGATGGGTCAATGAATTTGAAATATGTTGTCTGCTCGATTTTTGTTAGTATTCTGGTGACAACATTGGGTCCTCTTGAGAACCCAAAAGGTTGCAAGTCGGCCAGTGCAAATGATATGTTGTAAACATAGGTGATGGCATTTATGGATGACGTCGGCTGTGTTTGGACGCAATGGGACGTGTCTGTTTGTTGGATTTTGAATGAGAAACGTCGGTCGCGATTTGATGGAGTCGCGTCGATCGAGATTTGAGAGAGTCGCATCGGTCAAGATCTGAGAAAGTCACGTCGGTCGAGATCTGAGAGAGTCGCGTCGGTCGAGATCTGAGAAAAATCCATCGGTTGAGATCTGAGCGGATCCCGTTGGTTGAGATTTGAGCGGGTCCCGTCGGTTGATATTTGAGTGGATCCCATCGGTTGAGATTTGAGCTGATCCCGTCGGTTGAGATTTGACAAAATCCCAATATGAAGGAATGGATCTGTGTGATGCAAGTGAAGAACTTCAAGTTGAAAATATGACTGTGGCCTAGAGTAGAAGTTCCTATGAAAAGAGTGTATCCCCAGGGGACAACCAAAACGTGTAATAATGTTTTTGTAAAGAAAACGCGTGACTGTTTTTGCATTGGCGTCCTTCGTTGCTCGAGCCTCCACCCACTTAGTGGTGTAATCTGTGGCTATAAGGATGTAACGAGCTTGGGTATGTTTTGCTGCTGGACTAGCTGGTCCAACAAAGTCAATTCCCCACTTATGGAAGGCTTCGCCTTCTATAATGGGAGTCAGTGGTGTGAAGTCTTCTTTGGTGTTTTTCTTGGCTCGTTAATAGACATCACACGCTTTAATGACAACAAACGTGTCCTTAAACAAAGATGGCCACCACAATCCTGCTCGAAGGATAATCTTTGTTGTGGCTTCAGCAGAAAAGCGGCCACCTCCAATGCCCTCATGAGCCTGAGATATGATAGGTTGTATCTCAGATTCATAAGCACATCGGCGAATGATACCGTCAATGCCCCTTTTGTAAAGTTGTCCCACATTTAACTGAAAGGGTGATGCTTTTAGCAACAAATTTCTTTTTGCTGCTGTACTCATGCCTTCTTTGAGTCTCCTTGTTGTGAGGAACTGAGTGATCTCCTCAGCCCATAAGGGTGTAGCATCGATCTGAAAAAGGCATGCATCAGGGAGATCATCGTTGACTGGTGCCATTGCTTTTTCAGCACTTGGTAGTCTGGAAAGGTGGTCTGCCATGAAATGTTGGGTCTCTTTTCGAACGACTACGTGAAAATTAAATTCCTCTAAAATCAACAGCCATCGAGCTATACATCCCATTTTATAGGATTTATTAACGATATATAGAAGGACTTGATGGTCTGTGTAGAACGCAAAGGTCTGGCCTAATAAATAATGACTTAGTTGTTGCACAATATAGACCATCGCCAATGCTTCTCTCTCGGTGGTTGTATAGTTTCCTTCAGTAGGCACCAGTTGCCTGCTCAAGAAACGTATTGGGAAGTCTTTGCCATACTCGTCCGGTTGCGCAAGAAGACCTCCAATGGCATACTTACTTGCGTCAATATGCACATGGAACTCTTTCGTGTAATCTGGCGAGCGGAGTATGGGAGCCGTGGTGAGGGCTGTTTTCAACTCCGGATCGGGACGCTATCTGATTCGTCATATGTTGTGGATTGTGAAAATTGTCAACATTTCCTTGTCTAGTTTTAGGCCAAAATTGCTAAAAATGGCACATAGTTTAGGATCTGACTTTTCACACGTGTGAAACAGGTCTAGATATTTTTAGTAAGTGTATTTTTTCAGTATGAAGAAGTGTCAAACTTCAAGACCTTCGAAATGAGTCCATTTTCATGTATTTTGGACATATATGCCAATTTTACCTATATAGGGCATATTTTAGGTAAGGAGGGTCTAGAGAGAGGAGAGAGAGTCATCTCTCTCAGCTATATATAGCAGGTAGGCCGTGGAGAAACAGGTTGGAGCAGATCCATTGTATTCATTTGCTTAATGAGAGATTTTTCTATTGGGTTCTCCTTCCATTGTTGGCATTGTGTAGTGATTGAGTTCAAGCTTTGTGTGTATGATCTTAGGTGCTTTCCAAAAGTGGTAGGCTGATGTATTATGGACTGTATAATGCTATTTTGGGCCGCACTTGATGTTTATGGAAGTTTCCATTTGTGATAAATGCTTTTTGATCAAGTTCTTTGCATTCTAGGTAGCATAGAATGTGTTGCCAATTCCTAGCTTATGTAGTTTGGAGTGCAAGCATTCAAGCCAATGATCTTGGAGTTTAGATCCACTTAGGATCTGTATTTTTCACATGGATGACCAATCATCGTATACCTTGGCGGACTTGACATGGCCTGTTGAGTCAACCGTGACTTGTTTATCGTGGTTACCAAAGGTAATTTTGCTATGCTTCCAATCTTGGAAAACACCTGCCATCTGGAACCAGGGTGTACCAAGAAGGAGTTTATATGTATTGTTATCTTATGGTAAATCTAAGATGACACAATCTATTACAAATTTGACACCTGCTATGCAAACTTTTATATTTGATAAATGACCAGCAGGGTCAGTAACTCGTTGATTAGCCATGCGAAGTTTATATCGTGGTTGATCGAGGGTATGGAAGCCCCATGACTTTGCCAATGACAAAGCCATTATATTAAAGCCTGATCCGCTATCGAGGATAGCGAATACTGCGGGATAGTCTTTATAGGACAAAGGTAGGGTGATGCTAGTCCCCTTAGCAACACCTATATTCAACAGATTCATAGGAATCTGGGGAATTTCAAGAATCTCTTCTGTTTTCCGTTGTTCATCAGGAATAGTAGGTAGCTGAAAATTTTGATGGATATAACGTTGAAGCCCAGTGAAGGATTTTATTGCGGTATGAAACGACATGGTGAGTTGAGCTTGCAGGAGGTCAGAAAATACTTCAAGTCCCTATAGGGATTGCTCCTTTTCGGGGATATGAGCTGATACTAGACTTTATGTATGTTCTTCCTCTTGCAAAAACTCATCTCAAAACTCATTGTATTGCCGTTGTTCCACTTTTGGGTCTGGGTAATCTTTTGGTAATGTGGAAGTTTTCAAGTGGCTTCCCTGGGGGTTAGCTGATTTTCCATGGTTTTGCTACTGTTCTTGTTGTTGGCGTTGTGCTCTAGTGAGAACTCTAACAGGTTTGGATGAGATATGACGTGCTGGAAGAATCCTGTTAGGACAATCCTTGAAACTGTGTTTACGGACACAACCAGGACACTCCGCATGGTATTGGTTTTTAACTTTGCAGTCAGCCATGAAATGTCCCGTTTCACCACAAATAAAGCAGCGGTTGCTCATTGGGCCTGTGGCAATAGCATAACCATCTTGGATGGCTAGCTGTGCTGGATTTTCTGGTGGTTTGAGTACTCATCTCATTTGCACGAGCATGAGTTGTCGGTTTGATAATGCTGAGAACTAACAGATGGAAGTGTTGTATCTTGATGATAGGACTGATCGTAGGAGTTTTCAACAAGATGTGTTTGTGTAGACTCTCAAGGATTTCTATGTTTTGGTGGTCCTAGATCTGGGTGTCCTCTTGGAGGTGGTCCTAAGAGTGCCAGTTGTGGTTGAGATTCATGTCTAGGTTGTCTAGGCAACTCTTCTATATGGACTTGGTTGTTTCGTGGTTGGTAGTGCATGTGTTGGTTTTGTGAAACAAACGGTTGTCGAGGAGGTTAAGTATGTCCTCTTGACTGGTTGTGAGGCTGGTTCCTCGGGTTATAATAGCAATAAAGAGAGGTATGCCCCATAAAGTCACAGATTTCACATTTGATCAAGGAAGTATCTGGGACTGGTTGGTATGAAGTGCACTCATTGCCAGTGTGTGCACCTCGACAGTGAGGGCACCACGTGTTCTCTCGTCTATGGTGGATTTGGCCAGTGAGTAACTAACCCGACATCGAACTCTGGATAGACTTAAGAGTATTTTGAAACTCTTTCGTGAGTTTCTCCATCTGTTGGTGGTGTTGCTGGTTAAGCAACTCCATCTGTGTTTTTCACAACTGTTCTCAAGTTTCGTCGTTTGGTCGAGCTTCTTGGACAGCACGATGTGCTCTCCGTTCACGTGGTTCATCGACATCAGAGCCCTCGTCTTCCTCTCGAATGGCGTCAGACATGGCTTGTTTCAATGATGTATATTCATCATTGGAACAAAATTCACATCTTATCTATCATGGGAGTCCAACGAGGAACCAAATTATGAGCATAGACTCAATGGGTTCTTCTTGTACCTGACTTTTTAATCTTTTAAATCGTTCAATATAGTCACGTACTCTCTCGTCTTTTGTCATTTTGATGTTACTTGGCTTGACAAAAGGACTTTCTATCAAGCAAAATGGTTTGAAGCGTTTGATAAAAGCCTCCTTCAAGAGTGACCAATCACATTTATCTTCACGATCAAGGTTAAAAAACCACTCTTGTGCTCGATCGATCATGGTCATCGAAAAGAGCTGTACCATGGCTTCCGGTGATGTCTCGCCATAGATGTCACATGCATTCTCAAAGACTTGGAGAAATCTTTGAGGATCAGTGTTAACATCGTACTTAGGTAAATCTAGCTTTGGGATACGTTTTTCAGTACGTGGAACATTATTCGCAAAAGCTCCGTTTAAGTGAGCTCGTGCATGTGAAGATTCGGCAGCATGAAAATGTGGTCGTTCATATGGAGCTTCATAACGCATGGGTTTCCATATGTCAAATGGATTGGTGGATGGCTCTTGGACTTGGGATTTCATCCGAGAATATCTGTTAAATCGAGCTTGTTTGGTAGATGGGGAGACCATCTCTGGTGGATAGTCCTCCGTAAAATTTGGATCGTGAGGGCGATCCATAACAACTTGTAGAGTACCGTAGGATTTGTTACGGTGTATAGGGGTGTTGGAATGCGATTGCTACGGGTCCACGGTTGATGCGAGTGCAATTTGCAGTCCGTACAGTTTGCGATGGATTATGGTCCCTTGGGTTGCGACGGTTTGCGGGCAATTGTGATCCAAACGGTTTGCGAAGGATGAGCGTGGTTTGCGATGGTTTACAATCCGTACGGTACGGTAGATTACGATGCCTATGGGTTATGATGGATGACTGTTCCTACAGGTGAAAAGTATGCAAGATCTACACCACTATTTTAGTCTATTTAGTTTACTTGAGTGCTGATTCCTACCTTATTCCACAGCCAGGAAATGAATGCTAATCCACAGCTAAGCAAGAAACAAGAAAACAAGAAACTAGTTAATCCATAATGCAAGGAAATCAAGCATGCTCATAGAAACTTCACTCAAGAACATTGCCATGAACAAGGAGCTTAGCAATTATCAAGAACTTGTGGAGGATCTTCTTTATTTGCTCAAGATAACTTGACAATACATTCAAAGCTCCCTCACAAGAGAGGGGAGCCCTTAAATAAGCAAGAAGGCTGCCCATGTGGAGCCCAAGTGGCATTTCCACAAAATTAGAAATTACATGTGGAATTTGCCCTTCCACTAAAGGTCACCATCAAAAGGTGGCTCACTCTAACTAATTTAAGGGGGGTCCACATTTATTTACAAGGCCTAGGAAATATGACTAGCTCCTACATGGTCGTTCCTTCTTTGGGATACACCTTGTAGGCTCACATAGATATTTCACTGTCATCCTAGCTACTAATTTCTCGGCTCTCATGCTCGGCTCTCAGCTTCTTCTGCTCTCCTCCTTCTGAGACCTCCTCGATCATGGGTGAGAGGTATTCTGTGTCTTCGGCTTGGCTCGGCATCTGGGGATTCTCTAGAATCTGCTAACACTATATGATGTGAGAGATGTAATTACTAAGTTACATCTTCGAAGGACCACACTCAAGATGTCAAATGGTGTTTCTCTTTAGAGTCACATTAACTAGTTTAAGAATCTCTTGCAATAGATGGACGCTGTCGAATTCATAGACGATTAAGACTCAATCAATGTTACTTTCAAGCCTGCCCTCTACATATGAGAACTGGGTGATGATCATCATGACACACATAGATTTAACTCTTACCAGAATTATCACTATGTTGCTGCAAGAAGGTAATCGAAGAAGTCAAGACACTTTGTCTACCTCTTCGTCTCATGCTCTATATGTCAACAAGGGCATGAAATGATAGAAGCAGAAAAGCTCCAAGCACTCTGCATCGAATGAGAAACAAACTCAAAGTCAAGAACAATCATCAAATTCACATTCGTCGAAGAAGAAGATGTTTTGCAGGTATTGCAAACGCAATAACCATGAGATCCAGGATTGTCAAATTCTCAAAGCGAAGAATGCAGCCAAGCAACCTGATCAACAAGCAAATGCAGTTACAACATCTCCTGAAGTCAGAATGGACGAAGGCGCTTTCATGGTCAAAGACAAATACATGAATTCAGATGATTCGTGATTTCTGGATTCCAATCAAAGTGAGATTTTCCAATCCTATACGCCTTAAAATACAAAGAAGTATGTTCATCTTGGTGATGATAGTACTCACACTATCAAAGGTGAAGGTACTATAAAATTGAGATTCCAACATAATCAACTCAAACTACTGTCAAAAGTCTTGTATGTTCCTAAACTCTCTACAAATCTGTTATCAATAAGTAGAATTACAGATTTAGGTCATAGGATGGAGTTTGAGTCAGATCAATGCAGAATTATCGATAGGAGTAATAAGATCCTTGAACTCGTCAAGAGGCATGGATACTTATACATATTGGCGCATTGTTATTGTGATTCTAGTAAACCCTTGAAAACCTCTGTTCTTGTCAATAAATCATTACTATGGCAGCATCGCTTAGGACACTTGAATTATGCATATGTTTCGAATATGTCCAGACAATCCCTAGCGTTTGATCTCGACTATCCTTCTGGCAAAGTCGATTTCCCTGTTTGCCATAGTTGCAATCTTGGAAAGCAGACTAGGATTCCTTTTAGATCAAGTCATAGGCATGCAGCAAAATGTCTGTTAGATGTTGTTCATATAGATATATGTGGACCTATGCAAACTCCTTCATTACTAGATGCAAAGTATTTCATTACCTTTATTGATGAATTCTCCAGAAGAATAGTTGTTTACTTCATTAAACAGAAATCAGAAGCTTTCATCAAGTTCAGACAATTCAAAGAGCATGTAGAAAATTAAACTGGTAAACGGATAAAAGCACTGAGGTCAGATAACGGGGAAGAATATATATCCACTGAATTCAAGGAGTACTGCCTTAACAATGGCATTGAGCAACAATACGTTACCTCCTATTCGCCTCAGTCAAATGGTCTTGTTGAGAGAAAGAACAGAACCTTAGTCGAATCGACAAAGTGCATGTTATCACATGTGACACTTCCGAAGTCCTTATGGGCTGAACTTGTTTCAACATCAACCTATATTCAGAACAAATGTCCTACTAAAGGTCTCTCAGACAAAACACCATTCAAAGTTTGGACATGTACCAAACCTTCTTTAAATTCAAATGTTTATTTCAAGAGTGCAGCAATCTTTTATCATTATCACTTTTTACGTGGATGATACATTGCTTTTCAGCAACAGTACCGATCTGATAAAAGAAGGCAAAACAATGCTATCTTCTGCATTCGACATGACCGATTTAGGCGAAGCTCATTTTTGACTTGGTATTCAAATCCATAGAGACAAATATCGAAAGTTGATCTACATTACTCAACAGAGGTACATCTACAATATGTTAGTCAGATATAATATGATTGATTGCAAGATAGCTCTCTCACCAATGGAACTAGGTCTCAAATTGTCAAAGGACCAGTGTCCTCAAACAATTTAAGAGAAGGACCAGATGCGTGGGTATCTTTATCATTCTATTATAGGATCTCTTATGTACACCATGATCTGTACCAGGCTAGACATAGCTTTTGCAATCAGCTCCCTAAGTCAGTATATGCCAACCTTGGTGTAACACATTGGAAGGCTCTTATCAGACTCATGAGATATCTTTGAGCTACTATGGACTTTTGCATTTGTTATGGAGTAGTCGACAACAACAAACTCAATTTACTCATTGGTTTCACAAATGCAAGTTGGGCAGGAGATGTAGACACTCGTAAATCCACTTCCGGATTTACATTCTTCCTCAACAATGGTCCAATTTCCTAGAATAGTCGCAAACAATCTTCGATAGCTCTACAGAATCAGAGTATATCGCAGTCTCACAAGCTACAAAAGAAGCGATTTGGTTGAGCAACTTACTTTCAGATATCAGTTTGAATCAATATGCTTCGACATTATTATTTTGTGATAGTCAAAGTGTCGTTGTCTAATCAACCAACCCTAGGAATAAGCACATTGAACTAGAGTATCACTATGTCAGAAGCAAAGTTCTTGACAAAAAGGTCAGATTGTAGTACTGTCGAACACAAGATATGACAACAATTATTTCTACCAAAGCATTAAGCTTGGATGCACACAGAAAGTTCTGTGCAGAACTAAGTTTAAAGGTCAAGGCATTCATGGATTCAGATTAAAGGGGAGTGTTGGATTATTCTCCTTCCTACTAATCGACTAATCGGTTTCTAATCTTCATCCAACTGTTTATCCAGTTTTGCAAATTTTCTCGTGTTTTTATACAATCTATAGAATTACAAGTGTTTTTACACAGTATGTAGGATTACACATAGTTTGACAATAGTGTCGGGTTTTCTCTCTCTACAAAACCCGACAGTGCTACAAAACCCAACAGTGTCACATTTTTTTCCCTGTTAGATGCAGTGTCATTTTTTCGCAAATTTTGCTTGTCAGGAATTACATGTAAAAATGCAGTGTCACCTTTTTCGTATTTTTTGCCTATCATGAATTACGTGTAAAAATGTAGTGTCGTCTTTTTCGCATTTTTCAACTGTTGGCAATTATGAGTAAAAATGCAGTGTCTCATTTTTTGCCTACGACAATTTACGTTCATTTATGTAGAGTGACAATTTACATTCATTTATGCAGACAAACTATTTACGGCCAATTGTCGCCGCTTATCAACAAGCAACTATTGAGAAGAATTGGATGAATGCCAACAAACTCCATCCAACTGGCAATTGCATTTGGCAAAATAATTACTTAGTATAAATCAGCTGTTCATACAACTCATTATCAGAGAATAAGATTGTGAATTCTGAAGGAGTTGAGTGTTATTACACGATGCTTCCTGTTCTCTTATCAAGTAGATCGTTCACAGCCAGAAAGTATTGTGGTTAGCTCTCTATCAAGCTTTCAAGCTTGAACTCTCTTGAGCATTCTAGCTCGGTCTTTTAGAGATTTATTTTAGAGTTGCTATTGCTTTACTGCTTATCAGCAGAGTCGCTTATTTCGGACTTATTCTCAGTTACTCAGAGATAGCTTTAGAGTGCGCGGTTTCTATCTGCTATTGTTTTGCGCTCATTAGCATATGATCTTGTTTTTCTGAATCAATACTATTTCCTTATTGCGTTCAGTTTGTGTCAGAATGCATGCGTCTCTGTATTGCTTTTGTAACTGGTAGAAATTGTCTGAGAATTCAATACTTTATGTTTGGCTACGTAATCACTTAGTATCTAGCGAAAGTTAGTTGCTAAAGATTGGACGTGATTCCCATCACTACTGCTTTGTTCAATTTTTGATAGGCGTAGTCATGCATTGGAAGTAGGAACTTTCCACTATTCCATTACTCACCTATTTCCGATATTATAGATATATCAAAGGTGGAAGCATGGAGGAAACCATGTATTATGATTTTATGTACTTCTTCATGTTGTATTAACGAGATATGTAAAACCGTTGTAAGAAATAGTGAAGCATCCAATATGGACATTATTCTCTATATCAATTATGAAGTCTTTCCATTTCATATTTATAGATGCTTAGAGTAAAGATACATTCTTAATATGGAGTTAATTCTTAAGATAGATCAAAGTAAGGACATGAAAATAGCAAGTACAGTTGAAGAGGGAGTGTGAAAAACTGTCAACTTAAACTTGAGTAGTTTTGGTCATTTTAGCCATTTTAGAGGCCAAACTTGTATATATGGTTCACATGGTTTGTTCACAGAGGTGAAATCAGAGTACATGACATATTGGTGATTCCATAAAAGATTTCTTGCTATAATACACATGTTTACTGAGGTTTAGATTAGATCTAAACATGTGTTGAATACGTTTTATTTCTATTTCATTTTGATAGGTGATTTTGATCAAACTAGTGAGCTAGTGTAGAAATAGCCTGACATCAAAGGAAGTGATTGTTGATGCAACTATACTTGGCCTAGATCCACATTTAGGATCATATTTGGATCTTAAATTTTCACACTTTTTACAAAACACATGTGACTTTTTGTGATCCTCCTTTAAAAAAGAGTTCGATGGACTAATTCTGACAAGAAATATGCACATTCAATCGATGTGTTATAGTATTTCCGTAAGGGTGGCATTGGAAGATATGTTGTGTGAAGGTAAATGTGTCCAAAATAAAAATGATAATTTTTACCTGGACAAGTGGATACGACTAATTTGGTCGAGAAGACCAAACATCACCTAAAATATAGTGTCCTTGAATGAAAGATAAATCATCAAGCTACAAATCTCATCAACTTTTTAATTGGGTCATCTGTGATAGGTACACACAATGGAGAAGCACTATTGGAGCATTATAAACTACAAGAAGTAACTTGCAAGTGGAATCACCACACCCACCTTGAGTGAATTGGTTTCTTAGCCTTTCACCATATCTAATAAATGTGATGCTTATTACAAATGTTATGTGTGAATTGTCACTCTAAACACCTCTCAACGAAAATTCTATCAAACTCTCAAAAGTTACAAGTTTTAGGATGAATCTAAACCCTCAAGCAATATGATCATTAAAAAAGGATTTGATATTGTTGTCAAGGATGTGTTCATACATAAAGATCTCAAAACAGTTGCCTTTCTTTTGAAGAGGGTTGATTTTCACTATTAGAGATATATAATCTACTACTATATCATAGAAATATAGATTGGTCCAAATATATATGGTAGTTGATTTGGAGTGAGCCATTGCCAAAGCCACTGTGTTCTGACACCCATTATTTTTCTCTTGGTCAACATTGCTCGTGTTTTATAGTTAGATTTTGATAGGCAAAGGGCCTGTTTTTCAATGGACTAATCCACTTCAAACAAAAAACTTGCTAACTAAAACCACTCTTAGGCCTAGTAAAAAATGAGCTTAGTACACCACGTGGTGCATCCAACATAGATTCATGTACTGGCCACATGCACTTTAATTAAAGGCTAACATTCGTGTTTTCGAAATGCATACCTTTTTATTCAATTCCCTTTTCTCTCTTATCTTCCTAGGTTATGTTTTGAATACGCTAATTGAGTAACATGTGAGACCCTAGAGCAAATTGATCATGTGGCCAACATCATTCTATGGAGCTGATAGCATTAATAACTCTTCTTATCCAACTAAGTAAAAAAACTCTTATCCTCTCAACCTCCTTGTGTAGCTATATCCATTGGCCCACTATTCAAAAGTTCATAAGATGTGTCATCATGTGGGGCTAGAGTGCACTGGAGATGCACATGTAGTGAACTCCTTAAGTATATGTGAGAGAGAGAGAGATAGATAGATAGATATATATATAATATATATATATATATAGATAGATAGATAGATGAGAGAGAGAGAGAAAAAGAGAGAGAGAGAGGGAGGGGGTGGGCCTTTTCCTTGATGCACGTTTGTCAATATGTGATGTTGACTGACTGACTCTCTACCTCCATCTTTATCCAATAATAATAATAGAAATGAAGAAGAGGTATGGAGTGAGATGAGAATTTCAATGGAGTATGGATCATTTTTTCTTTACCATTTGAAGTTTGTGCCTTAATTATTACATACATGCATACATGTAACAATACCCAAATGATGAAAGTAAAAATACCCAAATGATGAAAGTGCGAGTAGATTACGGTTCCTGTTGCATCTCCTGCTGGTACCTCGTCCTTGTGTTGTTGCCCTTTTCCTTTCCATCATTGATTGAGAAATTGCTTTCTTTTTTTTGGGTTAGTGCGTAAGGTGAAGCGTCCAGCAAGATCCCAGCAAGATCCCGGAGATCTATTGTATGCCTAAATCTATGCCAGGATACGTCCGTTTTGTGTACCGCTGATTTTGCTTTTTTCTTGTGCTGCTTCTGATTGCATTGCATTGCATTGCATAGCATAGTTAGCAATAGCAGAGTATCACAGCCTCCACCATCAACAAAAATCGTTCCTGTTGAAAGTGACAAAAGAAGATCGTGCTTATAGTTTTTGGTCTCAGCAACAGCAAAGCGTTCAGCAGTTTGTGCATGAGGAATAGCAGATAAATTGCTCAACAGCAAACGAAGGATCTATCTGTTTTATGCGATTTTGCAGTCTCACATTGTGCTTAGGAGCTCTGGAATTCGATGCAGAGTTGAATTGCATGTGGGTCTTTCGTCTTCATCTGCTACAGAAGGATAGATCTGTTGCACAAGAAGATGGACGTCGTGGAAGATCGTAGCTGAGAGGAAGCCGTAAGCACAGATCGCAGAAGGCGAGGCGTGAGAAACAAGATTTTTGGAAGATCGGAAGTATGCAGCTAGCAGTGGCGCAGTATAGCAGCTACCAACGGTGGGGATCGCTTCAGACATGCAATCCAAACAAGAATCTTACGCAGCACTATTCTCAGGCAGAGCTTGTTGGCTTTAAATCGCTTGTCAACTGCAAACGGTCACAAGTTACTGCTTTCTGTGGAAATGGAGCGAGTTTAGGCAGAAAGTTGTCATTTTTGGGCCTCCTTTCTTCAAAGTTGAAAAGCATGGACATCGAGATGGACAGAATAGGCTCAAGCATTGCAAGACAGTATCAGGTCAAGCGTGCTCCTGCATCAACTCGAGCACAGGCCACTGGTCTTTCTTTCTAACAACCTCTGTTGACGATTTTATTCTCAAATTAAAGATTTATTTTCTTGCTCCTAACTTAACTAAGGAGATTTACCATCAACTTCACATTTTTCTTGGTAGTAATCTCAGTGACTTGAACTTGATTTCCACAGCATTATTATTTTACCTCATTCCGAATCAGATTTCATTCCTTTATTGTTGTAAAGGCTCCTCACCTTATGATTTATCAAACAAAATAAAATCAGGGGTTCTTACCAGCCACTAAAAACAAAATTTCTCAAGATCTTAACTGATTGCCCATATATGCAAATAGGATCAATTTTTGTTAGCAGGCTTGCGCCCTTCAACATTTTTGGGCTAGTTTTTAAGGCCCGCCTTATGCTTTCTAGACGCCATTAAGGTAAAGACCAGAAAAACTTCCTACATAGAAAGAGCGGATCGTGGAAAACACTTTAAAATCTTACATGTGTCCGATATCTTTTCTAGATGATAGCGAATACCAAATTGCTGTATAACCAAGTGTAGATACTGTGCACTGTGCATTCTCTAGATTTTTTGGTTCTTGATCCCTAACAGCGTTCAGGCTAGTTTTCACATAGCTTTCTTAGAAAACTCGCTTTATCTCCAAATTGTCATTCATTTTGTAGATCGGTGGCTTTTGCTGTCAATAGGTTCAGCAACGTTTGTATGCAACGGTACTTGCTAAAAAATGTTCTCAAAAGTCTCTACCAGTTCTCATTAAAGATCACAATGGCAATAAACAACAAAAGTGGCAATCACGGATCACTTCATTTTGCGATCCATTAAATGATACGGTCCAATCAAGGTTGCAGTGTGCACGAAGTATTGTAAGACTAGCTAAGTTAACCTTCAAGATAATGAGTTGCAGGCAAGACATAAGCTGCAGGAACGTGGACTGTGCCTGTTCAAACTTCAAAGAACTGAATTGTGCTTAAAAAATAGACATAGCTAAGCCGTTAACTGGGTGTGAAATTGTAGGATCCATAATGGGAGGATCTTATCGCATTACCACTTAGTTATTCATCCTTGATCATCTTCCAAGCCCACTTATACTCAAGTTTGAATGCGTTTACTACTTATGATTCAAATCTTATACTAGCTTCGATTGTTCAATCTGAAAAATATTCCTCTAAGATGAAGCATTTGCTGTATGCTGAGAGAGGTGAAGTGAAAGCTTATGCCTCCCTTAGGTGAGGCCTTCAGCCCTTGAAGATTCTTTATGCTGTATTATCAGATATAGGCATGTAGCGATCAGCCCCTAGAATAGCCAGATTCTCATAGGTTTTTTGTTCATGCATAAATCGCTTAGAAGGATTGCTGACATTTTTTGGCCTTAGTTCTGGGAGCCAGAGCTTTTGGGTCTAGATGGGTTGGGGGATACGCTGAGTTGGCTAGTTAAGTAATTTGATGGATGACTACGCTAGTTATCTCTTAAGTTGGCATTTGTTCAAGAACGTAGTGGTTGGATAAGTAAGCAAATTGATAAATGCTAGAACTTACTGTATGTTTGGTGACCTTGATGTGTCGGTACATCATTTGATATGAAATTTAATTAGCTGGTCAGTGACGTTAGACTCATGCAACGACCATTAAAGCAAGAGAGGTTGGAAAAGGATGCTAGTTGGCCAATGTGTTGCCTATGACAGTATAAGCATTGGGGCTACTTTTCTTGATCTTTAAATGCAGCTGTTCCAACTATTAGATAAAAAAGGCACAATGCAAGAACATCAAGCATCGGGGCTACTTTTCTTGATCTTTAAATGTAGCTGTTCCAACTATCAGATTAAAAAGGCACAATGCAAGAACATCAAGAAAGGACCATCTGCCCCACGTCTGCACATCTTCTTATAACTGTTAAGTGACCCTTACTAGCTATGTGGCCTAAAAGTCTCATTCCAATGGGCTTGGTTGCATTGCCAAAACACCAGCAAACCTGCTCACTGTTCTAACCAAATTATGCAACAGCATTAGCTCATGCCATTAGATTTCCACCCATGACAAATCTATTAAGGTTAATGCCATGCTCAACAAATTGGCCAACATATTTCTGATTAACCAATATTGCAAATTAATGATTTCACTTTGCACCAAATCCTTAATGAAATGGCAATGTAGAATGACGTGTTTACTTTTTTTTTGCAAAATTCTTTATTCATGAAAAGAAAGAGAAAGCCCTTATTGTCAGTGTAATTCTAAGCCCTCAAATCGGTGCATGTCATTGCACAGTTTTTTGATCCATTCATTTTCCTTGGTAGCTTGGCTCATGCCAATAAGTTTGCCATTCAATTAAGCTGTCTTGTCGTGTTGTAGCCCATGCGAGCAATATTCGAATTGACCCAATTCTTGCTACAAGTGCCAATGTATCCTCAAAATCTATGTTCCCAACTTTTCAGAGCCCTTTGCCACCAGCCTTGCTTCGTGTCTCTCCATCTTCCCTCGTGTCTCTTGTGCAACTTCTCGACAAAATGTAACACTCGTAGAAACATCGGTACCTCCTCAAGTAGTGGCATCAAGGCCTCTCCGTATTTGTCCACGTATGCTTGTATGGATATGTTACCTTGCTTGAAACTGGTCCATGCTTGCATGGCCTAGTTCTTTCCATTTAGTGGAAATCAATTTTCCCTGAAAATTCACTTAAAAGCCTCCCAAGTGACTGGAACTAGATTGTTTTTTTGGACCTTCCACCATAACCTCTGTGCTGTCTTCGAAGGCGATAAGTAGCCTCAACAATCTTCTGATTGTCGTCTTTGGTTTTGTACATTTAGAAAGCTTTCTCCTATTTATGGAGCTAGTTTTCAACATCTATTTTCCAGATCTGAACACTTAAACTCTTAAAAAACCCTAATTTAATTCACTCTGTTCCTTCTAACCTACAATGATCTGATCTTCCTTACACTTTGATTTTAAATGTCAGGCTTTCTATTTGTACAAATGTCAGATTTGTACTTACAAATCTACCAACAACTACATGAATACAAAGTAAAAAACCTTTATTGATTCCCTTCAAACAACACATATGATGCCCATACGACATTCTCATATCCCAATGCTTAAGCACCCCCATGCACAACCTACACTTACCACTTGGCAATACCCTAACACATAGGCAAGCAAGTAGGATCATTTGACATGTGTCACTCACACAATGCACCAAGTGTCCCAATAAGCATATGACACATGTCTTGTTGACCGGTCAACTACTTTTTTCGGGAGTTAGTACAATCGGTCCAGATAAAAGACCACCTAGTAGCCCATGCCAAAGCTAACCACGGCTCTTGAGGTTCAGTACCTTCTGTTGTAGAATGATGATGCTAAGAATAGTTTAAAACAATGAGCCCAAGGACCCTAGTAATGTTGATTTCAAGGACTACTTGAGCCTAACACAACTCGGAATGAAACATGCAATATGAAATCTTGACATGCAATTGTGATGCAAGTAGAAATGAAAAAAAAACAGCAAGTAATGGATCCCAAATTTTGATCCTAGTTCAAGTCTATGTGAACTCTACTCTATGCTAAATCAATGAATCAAAATGAAAATGAATTCTACTTGCTGGCCACTCCAATCAGCAGGACCAGATCTGGAAAAGCAGATCCTAATCATCCTCTAATAATCACTATCAGTGATGGCACCCTTCTAGTAGAAAACAAATGCTTTTGATTTCATCAATTTCTCAAAAGTATCTACAAGCAATTTGCACTTGATTCCACCAGAATTGGATGAGTAATGATGGAGATCCGCCAGAAATCAGATCTGTCCCTACAGCGAGTTCCTACACAAGGAAAATGAAGAATGGAGCAAGAAAACACAAAGGACAATGAAGTTGGCAGAAAGTTCCAAATCCCTCTCTCACCATATTTGGAAGGTGATTGCCTCTATTAAATAGACTTTATGAATGTACAATGGTTTGGCATGCAAATGCCAAGTGTCTAATTCCTATGCATGCATTTGCATGCCACTTGCATGTCACATGCATGCCACATCTACTGTTAGTAGGTGGAAATCTAACTAGTACTCCCCCATGCACATGTGCATGGGGGTCTACCAAACTCAAGTGGAGACATAGGCATCATCATGCAAGAAGGCCTTCATCACGAGTTTGGGACTTAAAAAAATTCGCCTAAGTATTTGGGCCTTAAAAACTTGGACCCAATTGTTGTTCATGTGACATGTACTATTCATTTGACTAGGTTTATAAGCTCAACAACTCCCTCTTAAACATGTTAAATGAATAACTCCTAATGCCTCCCGATGCTTTTCAAATAAGCTCTTATCCAAGGGTTTTTTGAAGATGTCGGCTACCATGTCTTCAATTGGCACATACTCCACTTCGATGATTTGTTTTTCCACCAAATCTCTAATGTGATGATATCTCATAGCTATGTGCTTAGTTCTTGGATGAAATACAGAATCCTTGCTTAGTAAGATAGCCAAAGTGTTATCCATGAGAAGTAAGTAAGGATTTTCTTGAAAAACTCCAAGCTGATGCTCCAATTGCATCGGCCCAATATCTTTTGGAAAGATGTGCATGTGCAATCATGCACTTGGCTGCCTCCACCTTGTCCTATTTCTTCTTTCGGCTACTCCATTGTGTTGGGAGTATAGGCTGTAGTAACCTGATGTGTAATGCCCTTTTGTTTGCAATAGTCTAGAAACTCATTAGAAATGTACTCTCCTGCTCCATCACTAGTCCTTTTTGCAAAAGCTTGATATTCCTTGCACATTTCAAATGCCATAGATCTTTGTTTTATGAAATATACAGTACACATCGTTGTATAATCATCTATGAATGTAATGAAGTATTGAGCATCATCCAATGAAGGAACATTCATAGGACCACAAATTTCTGTATGAACCATTTCCAAAGGCTTCTTAGCTCGGAAAGCTTCTTTATTAAAGGGAAATCTGTGCATTTTCCCTTTGTAACAAGCATCACATTGGAGATTAGAGATACCTTCTTGAGTCTTACATCCAACAAATTGACCTGCTGAGCTTCTTTCACGAAGAGATTTTAAAGACACATGACATAATCTGCTATGCCATAAAACATCTAAGTCTGATACTGCATGCAATTCGTCTTTGTTCGATAAAACCTCTAAGTAATAAAGATTTTTTTTTCTTTTTGGATGAGTTACAACAACCTCTGTTGTTATGTCTAATACACGACATACATCCGACACTTTTAGTCCTGCATCAATTACTTTTGCTATAGAGATGAGGTCTTTCATCAAAGAAGGAACATAGAGAGCTCCATTAAGAACTATCATTCCCTTGAAGGTCCTTAGTCTTAGATCTCCTAGGAAAACTGATTTTCTATGAATCTGATCGTTGCTTTAGTATGGTTTTTATAGCCTAACAACTAATCTTTCACTGAATGATAAGTTGTTTGGGTTAATAGTGATCATATATTGGACTCTAAGTCAAATCATGATTTTCCTAGTCGGTGTGGGAGGTATTGCTTCAAGTGCGTTATTGTATCAATATGATGCTCCTAGTTATTGGAATAGAATTTCAAATCTAAACTTGGGGTTTGGAAATTGAAACTTATATTGGGCTCTGAATCAAATCATGATTTGCCTGGTCAATGTTGGTTGCAATGTTCAAGTGAGTTATTGTATCAATATGATGCTCCTAGTTATTAGAATATATTTTCAAATCTAAAAGGTGCCTAAGAATTTAGACTTCAGATCAAGTAGTTAGAAATAGATTTTGCACCTAGAAGTCTTGATCAAATTGTTTAGGTCTCATTGAATAGATTTTGTGTGATAGAGATTAGTCAGTTCATACCAACTAAAAAGGATGTATTTGTCCTTAATGCTTTCTCTTGCTGTAAGAATTTTTTTTTTTTGAAGTCATTCTTTTCAAGGTCATGTATGCATTAATAAATTTGTTTTGGACTGTGTTAAATTTCAAAATTTTTGGAAATTGTTATGTGAATTACTAGATTATGTGTAATAGATAATGTAGACTTTATGAAATGAAATGGTTTTTCCAAAATATTTCCTGAATCATTGGTTATCATCTGTAAGGATTGACAATCCTGTGTTACATCTATGCCTGGTTAATTAATTCACCGTGGACCAATGTTTCTAGTTAAACAAGAGGTAATCGACATATAGATAAATATATTGGGAAAGAATACATCAGATTATGTAGGTTTTTACATAACACACTCACTCATCTAGGAAAAATGCTGGATTTTAAGAATATTTTGCAAACCGGATTCTGAACAGAAATATGAGTTATCCAAGTTCTGCATCCATCAGGTAATCAAAGACAAAAGGCATACTAAAAAGGTATTGGTAACTATCTTCACATACAAAAAGTTACTATCTAGAATTGAATCTAGATACCCAAAGTTCTGCTGAATTCCAAATAATTTCAGTTATCATTCTTGGAATCATTAGGATTTGCTATCCCATTGACTTCTCTGGGATACAATTACTAAAGAACTGAATCTATTCCTCCTTTGAGAAATACGCTAAACCAAGAATACTGTATATCCTATGCACATAATTTACACTGATGACTTACAAATCATGTGTCTTACAAGCAATATAATTCAAAATAAGTAGTTTTTGGTGAATGTTCAACGCATAGATGCACTGCGTTTCTGAAATGCGTTTCAGAAACGCGGCTCAGAAATGCGTTTCTGAAAAATACAAAAAAATTCCAGAAACGTCTTTTTCATATATATATTTTTTGGTTTTTTTATGGGCAATATGGATATCAGATGAAAGCTCTAATTAAGAGCATAATTACTGTGTAGTTTGTCGACTGTTTTGGGTGCAGGATGGTCCAGTTCAGGTGCATTAATCCATGTTCGGTTCTGTCAAGGATTAAAATTTAAAACTAACCTCTAGCCTGTTCATTACGATCACAGACGGTCCTAGTAAGTGTGTTTTCACTCAGGGAGTTGGAAGGCCAAATCATAAAGAGGCCAGCCCCCGGACCCTGCCGTTGGGGGGCGTTGCCTCCCAAACCCCCCACCGGGGGGCTACTGCCCCCCGGACCCCTTGTTTCTCGGGGGGCTACTGCCCCCAGAACCCCCCGTTTCTCGGGGGGCTACCGCCCCCTGAACCCCCTGAGCATTTATTGAAAACCAGAGCAAATAACAACCAAGTGGCTATTGAAAATAAGATCTGTCTGTGCCGCATCTACTACACTTTTGAGAGGCAAAATGCTGGTTCATTTGACCATTGATCCCCAAAAAAAATATTAGCCATAAGCTATTTTTGAATTTTTTTTTTTAGTACGATTCTAGGAGGAGAAACGCGTGCCCTCAGAAACGCGTTTCTGTGCATCTATGGTTCAACGACTGATTTAAGTGCACCAAATAAATCCAGTAACCAGGAATACATAGTAGATCCATACAAGATTAATTGTGCACATATGAGTATAATCTCACTATGACCCAGTACATAAACATATATCATTATCTGGTAGATTCCTCCAAAAGCCGCATATGTTACTCACATATCTCGCTGAGAATCTTGTAACTCAGCTACCAAAGAATTTCTATTTCTCACGAGTAAGTAACATATCTTGGAAATCTCTGAGACAAGGAACAATCCACTCTCACGAGTTTTCCAACCGAACTTACCTCTAACAATATAATTTCTTCCACTTAATCAACCCTCCCCGATCCTCCAGTTCTGTATCTTACCTTGGATTTGTCTAAAAATGCTTTCAGACAATCACCTTTCCATACATCACCTGGCTTACTTCCAAGAACTGTGCAACCAATAGATCTTCTAATAGAATTTATCCCATCACTTCACCCCCCCTTTTTAAAGAAATTATCCAATTTCTATAAAAGTTAGCTGGAGAGGTGATATATGAAATTATCTAAATCCATGAAAAGTCAGTAATAAGTGCCTTCCACAAAGGATTCGCTCTATTACAACTAGGACTTTTCTTTCAAATATTTTCAACCTGAGTGACAGTAACCATCATCCATCTAAAATCCACCTATGCATAAGGGACAACCTGGTTCTAAAAAATTGAAATACAATTTCCCTGGAATTTACTTGAATTCCAAGTGTTATTCATACAAGGAGTAATTCACATCATGATAACAGTCCTTCAAAAAAATAACTTAAAGTTGGAAGGAATCATATACAGTCAATCTAATGTCTAGTATTCGAGAAATTTCTAAGAAGTAAGGGTTCAAGAAAGAAAGAAATAGTTTTAAGGGTTCCGATTTTGTAAATTATGAGATACACAGTTGGGATCCAGACTAAACCTCAGAATTTCACAAAATATCCCATAACATTTGACCAATGGTTTTAGATCGACATCAAACATTATTGAAACCTCCCACTGTCAATCAGATCCTTATGGTCCTAAAACCTCCCCTTTGAAATTACTGATGTCCCATACCACCAGCTCTCTCTCCAAAAAGATCCTCAACTCCTTAATCTAACTTTTCTAGAGATCCCATTGATCAATCTAGCTATCCTATAATCCTTATAGGAAAAGTATCCTTCACTACCAAAAACCGGAGAATCCATATATTTGGATGTATGGTATGCCATTCAATTGGATATACAAGATCCACACAGTTTAAACACCCGACCGGATCAATCACCTCAGCACAACGTCAAGTGCAACAAGAACAAAGAATTACTCACTCCAAACTGTATATTCAACTGATAAGTAAGTGCAAAGATAAGCTTCTTAAAAGCACTCAAAGGGCTCGTAAAAGAAAGATGGCCCGATAACTCTAGAACTAAGCACACGTGGTGCCGTCAAAATAAGAAAGCACTGTATAAGTCGATCATTGCTATTTTAACTCTCTCCCTCAATGATCAACGTTTTTTTTTTTTAAGAGTTTACCCTATTCATGGAACATACCTCCATGATAGTATTACAAGTAAAGGCTTTTTACGTAACCAGATCTAAGCCAAGTTTGGTTCTAAAAGTCTCAAACTTTTCTTTACTTAAAGCTTTTGTAAATATATTAGCAACTTGTAATAACGTGGAACAATGTACAATATTTATATCTTCAGATTGTAACTTTTCACGCACAAAGTGATATTTTACTTCAATATGTTTTGTTCTTGCGTGAAAGATAGGATTTTTAGCCAATTGTATTCCACTTTGACTATCACAGAAAATAACACTGGGATTTACCTGCTTCATGCCAATCTCACATAATAACTTACGTAGCCAAATAGCTTCCTGGGTAGCAGAACTCAATGCTTTATATTCGGCTTCTGTGGAAGAAAGAGAAATAGTATCTTGCTTCTTGCTAGACCATGAAAAACAACCGCTACCAAAATTGAAGGCATAACCTGTTGTTGACTTTCTATCATCTATACTTCCTGCCCAATCAGTGTCAACATAACCTTGCAACTTAGGTAAAACACTTTGTCTTTTGTAGATTAGACCAAGGTTAGGTGTACCTTTCACATACCTCAAAATTCTTTTTGCAGGTTTCCAATGGTCCATAGTGGGTGATGACATGAATTGGCTAATCAAACTTACAACATAGCAGATATCAGGACGTGTAGTCGTAAGATATATCAAACTCCCAACTAGCTGACGAAATAGTGTAGCATCAACACGTGCACTATCATCAATACGAGATAATTTCTTACCAGCTTCGCAAGGGGTGATGGAAGGTTTGCACTCTGTCATGTGAAATCTCTCTAATATCTCGCCCACATACTTGTTTTGACATAACCTGATATCATTGCTAGTTTGCCATACTTCGACACCCAAGCAATATTGCATAAGATCTAAATCTGTCATCTCAAACTGCTTGCATAAGTTGGCTTTGATAGAACGAGTGAGGTTCTCATCATTGCCCGTGATAATGATATCATCAACGTGAAGTACAATCAAGGCAATGTTGTCATCATTTATAAGAACATAAAGGTTTGGATCTGAATTTGTTCTTACAAACCCATGAGAAAGAAAGTAACTGTCAATGCGTCCATACCATGCGCGTGGCGCTTGTTTAGATACACTTGATTGCTTTGGCATCAAGTTTCTGTCGCTCCTCCTTTGGCACATGTACATAGGCCTTACATCCAATGACACGAAACTTGTCGATTTTTGGCTTTATTCCAGTAAATGCTTCTTTGGGAGTCACATTTGGAACCGCAACTATAGGGCTCCTTTTGCAAGAACGTTGCCGCACTGCACACGCTTCCGACCAAAGTGAATCGGTCAAGCCCATTTGCTTCATCATGGAGCGTGAACTCTCCATAATAGTCCTGTTTTTCCTTTTAGCTACACCATTACTATGCGACGTGTGTGACTGTGTGAATTGTCTTTTAATGCCGTGTTCTTTGCAAAAGTCTTCAAAATCATCAGATTTGTATTCGCCCCCTCTATCAGATCTTAGCACTTTGATGCATGCATCCAGTTGGTTTTCTACCAAAGTCTTGAACTTCTTGAAGCGAGCAAAAGCGTCAGATTTCTTCTTCAAGAAATAAATCCATGTCCTCCTAGAGTAATCATCTATGAAAGTCATAAAATAATATGCTTTCCCCAATGACATGGTCTTCATTGGGCCGCACAGGTCGCTGTGAATGAGTTCCAGCGGTTTCTTAGCTCTTGCAGCTCCACCTTTCTTGAATGTCTCCCTGTGATGCTTTCCCATGATGCATCCTTCACATATTGCATGATGATCATCCTGCAATGCCGGTAACCCTATTACCATCTTCAGCTTCGCCATCAATCTCAAGCTCCCATAGTTCAAATGACCAAGTCTTCTGTGCCACAACTCGGATTGAGATGCTGTTGAGATAGCCAAACCATATTCACCTGATTTTACAGCATCCAATTTATAAAGGCCACAGTCACTATCTCTATAACCCTTCGCCACCACTTTATGGTTGTGGTTCATATCCTTCATAAGGCATCCATCCTTGACAAATCCAACTTTAAGATGTTGATTTGCCATTACACCAACAAAAATCAAACTCTTTTTCAGTCTAGGAACATAAAGTACATTAGGGATGTTTGTTCTTGATTTTACCATCAGGAAACTGCACGAGTACATTGCCCACACCCTGTATCTGGCATTCCTCTCCATTGGCTTGAGTGACCTTATCCCTATCATGGATTGGCAATCACGTTTCCCGGTCATATGCCTTGTGGCGCCTGAATCTTTGAACCATCTGGCACCATCATCAACTTGGGATGCCAATGCCGATGAGAAGACACTTATCTCGTCATCTTCTCCATCATCTTCGGCAATGTTTCCTTGTTGAGTCACTTTTCCCGCCTTTATGTCCGCTTTCTTCTCATAACACTCGCGTGCCCAATGACCTGGTTTGTGGCAATGGTAACATTTGCCTTTCTTCTTCTTTTTTCCTTTTGATGACGACTCTCCCTGGTCATCATCATCCTTGGATTTCTTAAGAATCCTTTTCCATCCTTTCTGTTTGCCTTTAGCAAGCAAGGCTTGATCCTCCTGTGGCATTTGCCTTGACTTCACCACTTCGCGACGCTGCTCTTCTTGCAACATGATTCCGTGGAAGTCTTCAAAAGTAGGCAACCTCTCCCTTGAAGCAATGCCGCTCACAAACATCTGTAGCCCTTCCGAGACACCGCTCATTGTGGTATGTACCAATTCAATATCCCTGATTGGTTCTCCAATCGCCACAAGTTGATCTCTCAGCTCCTTTATCCTGGTGAAGAAAGATCCCACTGATTCACTTTCTTCCATCCTTACTGCGTTCAATCTCGACTCTTTAAGAACATGGCCCGAGCTGGATTGCAAGTTTGAAATTGCATTCTAAGAGCTTCCCAAGCTCCCCTAGCCATCGTGGCATCACTTATATGAGTGATCACATGGTCTTCCATTGAAAGATTGATCAAAGACAATGCTCTCTGCGCCTTTTTATCAAAGGCCCTTATGTCACCTGGAGTGGTATTTGGCTGGACTTCAATACCTGCCACGATCTCCCACAACTCTTTCTCCATCAAAATGCTCTTCATTTTGAATTTCCAGATGTTGTAGTTAGAAGCCCCATCAAGTTTGCTTGCATCGCCCAAAATTGCCTCATTGATGTTTGCCATCTCCAAACTGCTTGAAACTTCACCTGTAGGCCATAAAGTGTATGCTGGAGCCAACCGTGATGTCAGAAATCAATAGTAATGACCTGCAATTTTTGGCTTACCAGGCCACCCGCCACTCTTTCGCAAAATTGAAAGCCAAACTGGCGTCGTTTTCCGAAATGCTTCTCGTCACCAACTCCCAGCTTCTTGCCCAGTGGAATGGTGAAATCACTTCTGGTGCGCTTCGAACACTTTCTCCACGGCAATCACTCTACTCTGTTTTGGTGTACCGTACTTGCAGGTACAGTCAGGGTGCCCTTCGTTTGGAGGCTATAGCCTTTCGTTTGGCCAAAATAGGCTAAAGGAGGTGAAAATAAGGGCAATTTGGGTTTTTGAACTGTTTCTTCAGTGTGAAGAAACTTCACCCTTCAAAAAACTTGGGACCCAACAATTTTTTTTTTTTTTTCAGTTTGAAGAATTTTAATGAATTTGCAATGCACTTTGCACTTCAGACCCCTTCAGGCTTTTTCACATCAATCCAATGGATCCTTTAGATCCAACGACCCACCTGTCGTGTAATAACCATCGTCGATCTGCGTGATTCAAGATCGGACGGCTTTCCACGCTTTTGTGCGTTGATCAAGGGCCTTCGAAGCACCAAGCACTTCGGGCCGCTAACCGACTAACTGAACTGGGCGCACGAGAGGTCCCGCAACCTCTCCTCTTCTTCTCTCTCTCAGCGATGGATTTTCCTCTCTCTTCACAGGCTATGGCTGCTCCCTATGAATCGATCTGGCTGCTTTCTTTCTCCAAGGCCAGTCGCGGCCTCCCTACTGCCGAATCGCACTACCAGGGCGCCCATTCTCAGCAACTTACAGCTCTGAAAACGGCCTCCTACAAGGAGATATCCCAGATTTTGCACTTTGAAACCCTAGCAACTTTGAAGAGAAGGATATATTGGGCTTTACTCAGGCTTTCCTTGAGCTTTCACTTGCAGCTCCTATCTGGCTGAGGTCGCCCTACTTGTATTAGATCCTAACACCACAGTAGGGCAAACACTAACTGATCCACCCAACCTTGCCTACTCCCTAATATAGAGTAAGCCCCTCCTAGCCCAGTGTGAGGACTGGTAGCATGCTACTGCCAAGTGTCGGCCACGTGGCACTGACGTGGCCGACTGCACGTCGGGACCCAAGTAGGGGCCCTATCCTGCTGACAGGGTCCCCAGGCTGTGTTAGGCCCACCATGGCTATGGACCGTGCTGGGGCACACTACTCACACTGTCTTGCCCTGTTGGTCATGTACGCTGGACACGACCCTGACTGTGGTATCTGACCTATCTGTGTTCTCTAGGGTTCGGCACTGGTTACGAGCTCGTAACACTCCCTCCCCCTTAAAAACCGTCTTGGTCCTCTAAGACAAAGTCTGGAAAAATCTTGCGAAGGACGCTGCCTCTTTCCCAAGTGGCATTCTCAACAGGCTGATCATTCCACTTAACCAGATATTCTCGGTATAGAGTATGACGAGTCTGCGTCTCTCTACTATCAAGAATCTCCTCTGGTTCATGTGGAGGTTGCTGAGGATCCAATGGGAGAACTAGAACACTGTCCCCTACCAGATTGTCTGATCTAGTTAAGGCTTTTCGTACTCATATTAAGTTTAGTATGGAGATGATGGAATACTGCCCTCCAAAAATTTCCAGTAAACTTACTGTCCCGGTCGCTGACTATGTCGGAAGGTAGACCGTACAATTTAAATAGCCCGTCTACAAACAACCTCGCTAACTCTGGAGCTCTAACGGTTGTTTTGGTCGGAATGAAATGAGCCATTTTGGTCAGACGGTCAACTGTGACCCATATAGCGTCATTACCCTTTTGGGTTTTAGGCAGGCCTACTATAAAATCCATGGAGATACTCTCCCATTTACCAGCTGGTATTTCTAAGGGATGCAACAACCCTCTTGCCTTTAAACGCTCTGCTTTATTTACTTGACATTTCTCGCAATTGGTTACATACTGGTGGACGTCCTTTTTCATACTGGGCCAGAAAAATTGCCTACGAAGAAGCTCATAGGTCTTCTGTATGCTTGGGTGTCCCGCACTAGGATTGTCATGACATTCATATAGGACCTGCTGCCTATAATCCTCTGAATTGGGGACACATACTCTATCTCTATAGAGCAAGTACTCATCCTGAATGGAATACTGTTTCCATTTGAATCCTCGAGTCAACTGACCCTCAACCACTGGGGTTTGCTTGGGTAATACAGGCTCAGAATCCTCAACGTCATCTGGCGACGTATACTCGGACTCATCATCATCCTCAACGGAAGCTGTCGTATTCTTGGATGAACTGGCACCAGCCCCGAGAACTGGTTCTGGAGTCTGTAACTGTCTGTTCTGGACTGAGTTCCAGATAGTAGAGAAGAATGCATCATGCTGGCATTTCCCTCTCAAGGTGTTACGAGCTCGTAACCAGTGCCGAACCCTAGAGAACACAGATAGGTCAGATACCACAGTCAGGGTCGTGTCCAGCGTACATGACCAACAGGGCAAGACAGTGTGAGTAGTGTGCCCCAGCACGGTCCATAGCTATGGCGGGCCTAACACAGCCTAGGGACCCTGTCAGCAGGATAGGGCCCCCAGTTGGGTCCCGACGTGCAGTCGGCCACGTCAGTGCCACGTGGCCGACACTTGGCAGTTGCATGCTATCAGTCCTCACACTGGGCTAGGAGGGGCTTACTCTATATCAGGGAGTAGGCAAGGTTGGGTGGATCAGTTAGTGTTTGCCCTACTGTGGTGTTAGGATCTATTACACTGGTATCAGAGCCATCTCCATCCTAGGGAGTTCAGGACAGTAGTAGAGAAAGCTATCAGAAGATAGGAAGTGTTTCTCAGATTCTCAGAGAGGAATAGAGGAGGAGGATCGCTGTAGGAGCAGCCTTCAAACTTCTGATTTCCACTGAGAAATCTCAGTAGCAAGGAGTCAGATTCCAAGTGTAGGTAACTCGCTGAAAAAACAGCTGTTTCTCACTGAGTTCAGAGGATTCTCTATAGTTTTCCCAGCAAAATTAGAGTAGGAAGAAGCCAGCACCTCCATCGCTGTACAGTCAGAGACCTACATCCGATTTCCAGGGAAAAAGTTACTGGTTCTCAGCGAGTTTGAAGCCAAAAAAGAGGAGCAGGGCCAGCGCTGCCAGTACTTCTGAAAATCTGGTTTTTCAACAAGTTTTTGGGCCCCAACATCAGAGATTTGGAGCAGGAGGATTCCTACCAGATCAGCGAGTAGGAGACTTCTGAAATTTCAGAATTCAGAAGGGTTTTTGGACTTCAGATTTGCCTTTTTGTGGACAAGTCGGATTGCAATCAGACCAGCGAGCTACTATCCTCAAAAAACCGGGAAATTTAGCACCGTTTTGAAGCCTCAAACTGGCATTTTTCGGAACAGCAGGTCTGAAATTTTGGGGAAAAGAGCTGAAAGGGTTCCTCTTCATTCTTTCTTTGGAAGTACAGTCCTCAGAAACAGCTAAGTCATCTTTCCTTTCCCTTGTACAGTTGTAAATTAGTCTTTTAGACTTTTTTCCTTCAGAAGTTAAGGTAGCTCTCTTTCAGTTTCGAAGATGACCACTCCTCAGGGACCTGATCAACCCCAGGAGAGAGGCTTCGACGAACTTGAAACAGAAGCCTTGGCTTACAGAAAAGGGAAGGAACCCATGGAAGTAGAAGAACAGGAACAGTTCGCCGAAGAACTCGACGAACTGGTTGCCAAGGAGCAGTTCCTCCAATTGGTAACAGAAGTGGATGAACTGAAGCTGGCATTAGCCAATTTCAAGTCCAGTGTGGATGACTCGTTCGCTGAACTCAAAAACTTGATTTTGAGCTCCGCGAAAGGAAGCCTTCCCTCCACTTCTCAGTTATCCCCTTCTCCACTTCCATCAGTTTCGGGTGAGACTTTACGGTCTCACCCCAGTGTTTTTAAAGACTTAAAGCCTCCTACTTTTAATGGGGAAGAGAAGGATAGAAATGCAGATATTCTACAAACCTTCCTCAGCAAATGGAAGAACATTCATGCTCTTAAACAGACCCCTGACCATTTGCAAGCAATTGAGGCCAGTCTTTCTTTAGGGCCTATGGCCTATAAGTGGTGGTTAAATCTCCAAGAGACTGGGCAGACTCCCCGGTCATGGAAAGCCTTTGAAGAAGCTTTCCTAAGAGAATTTCTACCAGAGAATGAACTTGATAGAGCCTGGGAAGCCTGGGAAAGAACAGTAATGGACAAGTCCCTCATCCAATATATCTCGCAGTATCGAGAAGCAATTTTAAAGATTAAAAATATGGATGACTATCAAAAAATCAGGGGATTTGTCCGTGGCCTCAAAGATGAATATAAAGTAGAGGTCCAGAGAAACTCGCCTACTACCCTTGAGCAAGCTCTCAGATATGCTCAAATCTATGATGATTCAGTGGGTAGGAAGAGAGCGAGACAACAACCACTTTCTGAGCAGCTTCCTCAGAAAGACTTTCAATTTAAAAAGAAATTTTTAAAAAGAAAGAAAGAAGATAAATTTAAAGGTGAAGCTCCTCAGAAACGCCCTTCACTCATACAGCCCTTAAAACCAGATGATTTTGAGAAAGCCAAACAAGAACGTTTGTGCTTTGTGTGTATGGGCAAGGGACACACAGTCAGACAGTGTCCCAAGGGGCCTTTCACTAAAAAAGATAAAAAAGATAAAAAACAAGTTCATCTTGTTCAGACTGTATGTTTCCCCAGTGACTCGGCAGCTTCCGAGATCAAAGTGTATCATGAAGATCATGAACACTGTTGCCAGCTGACCTCTGCAATGCTAGCGAGACCCTTCAGCTTTGGGCCGCATGACCTAGTACGTATGCATGGGAAAGTTGGTAACCAGTCAGTAAGAGTCATGGTTGATGATGGGGCAACCCATAATTTCATCAACCACACCCTGGTTAAAAAGCTTAAACTACCAGAAGTACCTAGTCAGCATAGGTACATAGTTTCATTAGCTAAGGGTGAAGACAAAAAAATATGGGAAACTATGGTAAGTAAGTTAAATCTTGGTATTCAGGGGTACCAAGATGAAATAAACTTTCAGATAATGCACCTGGATCGAACAGATATTGTTCTCGGGAGAGATTGGCTCTACAGTTTAGGACCTTCCCTCCACAGAAACTATCAGGAGAACACCCTCAGCTTTCAGCATAAAGGCCGAGAGATCCAGCTGCATGGGGAGCATGATGTTCCCAACAGCCCTATGGTCTGCAGTTCAGAACTCTGTCAGCTAATCGGAGACGAAGACCATCAGGTATTCTTATGTGACTTTCAGTTTATTCCTGAAGTTTCTATTTCCAGTTCTATTCAGCAGAAAATCAGTAAATTAGAAACTTTATTGTCTAAATTTAAAGATGTTTTTCCTGAAGATTTGCCACATGGTTTACCACCTAGCAGAGAGGTAGATCATGTAATAAACCTAGTACCAGGTACAGCACCTGTTTCTAAACCTCCGTATCGGGTCAGCCGAACAGAGGATGAAGAAATAACTAGACAGTTAACAGACTATCTTGGGAAAGGCCAAATTCAGACCAGTAGTTCACCATGGGCCTCACCAGTCCTATTGGTGAAAAAGAAAGAGGGATCTATGCGTCTTTGCGTAGATTACAGAGCCCTCAATAAAGTCACAATTAAGAATAAATACCCTATGCCTCGGGCAGACGAGTTGTTTGATCAACTCGACGGAGCTAAGTTTTTCAGCAAAATAGACCTCAGATCGGGATATCATCAAGTCCGTATAAAATCGGAAGATGTCTCGAAAACAGCTTTTAGGACTCGTCACGGTCATTATGAGTTTAAGGTGATGCCATTTGGGCTCACAAATGCTCCAGCTACCTTTATGACCTTGATGAACAGTGTCCTCAGACCATACTTGGGTAAGTTTGTAGTCGTATTTTTAGATGACATCCTCGTCTACAGCAAAACGAGGAAGGAGCATCTAAAACACCTCAGAAAGGTGTTTCGACTGCTCAGAAAGCATAAGCTTTATGCTAAACAATCCAAGTGTGAATTCTTCGTTGAAGAAGCAGCATATTTGGGTCACATTATCTCTTCAGATGGGATTAAGATGGACCCAAATAAGGTTAAAGCCATACTCAGTTGGCTAAGACCTCAGAATATTTTGGAACTTCAAATCTTTCTTGGTCTGGCGGGATATTACAGACGATTTGTCAAGGAATATGCTCATACAGCAGTCCCTATGACAAATCTCCTTAAGGGGAAGGGAAAGGAGTTCATTTGGGAGTCCGCACAGCAGGAGAGCTTTGATGCTCTCAAAACAGCCTTAGCTACAGCACCAGTTTTAAAGGTCGTCGACCCCAATCAGCCATTTGTGGTCGAAACAGATGCTAGTGACTTTGCAGTAGGTGCTGTGCTAACTCAGGGTGGACGACCAGTTGCGTTCGAGAGTACAAAACTCGAGCCAGCACAGACTAGGTATAGTGCCTATGAAAAGGAACTCTTTTCTATAGTCCATGCCCTTAAGACTTGGAGGCATTATTTGTATGGTGCCAACTTTGCGGTCCTGACAGACCATGAGAGTCTCAGATACCTTTGCAATCAACCTGAGCTTAGAGGTCGGAAAGCTCGTTGGGCAGAGTTGATGCAAGAGTTTGACATGTCTATCAGATATAGGCGTGGAAAATTCAATACAGTAGCAGATGCCCTTAGCAGAATGCCTATGATAAACGAGCTGAGTTTTACTCAGATTCGTAATGAGTTACTCGGGTCCTTGAGAGGGAAATGCCAGCATGATGCATTCTTCTCTATTATCTGGAACTCAGTCCAGAACAGACAGTTACAGACTCCAGAACCAGTTCCCGGGGCTGGTGCCAGTCCATCCAAGAATACGGCAGCTTCCGTTGAGGATGATTATGAGTCCGAGTATACGTCGTCAGATGACGTTGAGGATTCTGAGCCTGTATTACCCAAGCAAACCCCAGTGGTTGAGGGTCAGTTGACTCAAGGATTCAAATGGAAACAGTATTCCATTCAGGATGAGTACTTGCTCTATAGAGATAGAGTATGTGTCCCCAATTCAGAGGATTATAGGCAGCAGGTCCTATATGAATGTCATGACAATCCTAGCGCGGGACACCCAGGCATACAAAAGACCTATGAGCTTCTTCGTAGGCAATTTTTCTGGCCCAGTATGAAAAAGGACGTCCACCAGTATGTAACCAGTTGCCAGAAATGTCAAGTAAATAAAGCAGAGCGTTTAAAGGCAGGAGGGTTGTTGCATCCCTTAGAAATACCAGCTGGTAAATGGGAGAGTATCTCCATGGATTTTATAGTAGGCCTGCCTAAAACCCAAAAGGGTAATGACGCTATATGGGTCACAGTTGACCGTCTGACCAAAATGGCTCATTTTATTCCGACCAAAACAACCGTTAGAGCTCCAGAGTTAGCGAGGTTGTTTGTAGACGGGCTATTTAAATTGTACGGTCTACCTTCCGGCATAGTCAGTGACCGGGACAGTAAGTTTACTGGAAATTTTTGGAGGGCAGTATTCCATCATCTCCATACTAAACTTAATATGAGTACCACCGACCATCCACAGACGGACGGTCAAACAGAAAGGGTAAATCAAGTGCTAGAGGATATGCTTCGTGCATACGTCAGCAAGAGGCAGACTAATTGGGAGGAGTATCTCTCGATATTAGAGTTTGCTTACAACAGTACCAAACATTCAGCTACGGGATACAGCCCATTTATGCTGATGTACGGATTTCAGCCACGCTCACCCACAGCTGTAGGGTTTAAACAAGAAAAAGTTGAAGCAGCCAGAAACTTTTTAGAGGACCTAAACCAAATGATAGAACATGCTAAGCATAGCATTAGGCAGTCCCAGGATCGAGCCAGGCATTATGCAGATCCACACAGACGGGATGTGCAGTTCTCCACTGGTGAGAAAGTCTACTTGAGAGTCCCAGTTGACTCTAAAACCCTCAAATCAGGATTGTGTGCTAAGTTGTCTCCAAGGTATTGTGGTCCCTTTACCATCAGTAGGAGACTAGGCGAGGTCACCTATGAACTAGAACTCCCACACAGCAGTAAGGTTTTTCCAGTCTTTCATGTAAGTCAGTTACGAAAAGCCTTAACCAGATCAGATAATCTGGTAGGGGACAGTGTTCTAGTTATCCCATTGGATCCTCAACAACCTCCACATGAACCAGAGGAGATTCTTGATAGTAGAGAGACGCAGACTCGTCATACTCTATACCGAGAATATCTGGTTAAGTGGAATGATCAGCCTGTTGAGAATGCCACTTGGGAAAGAGGCAGCGTCCTTCGCAAGATTTTTCCAGACTTTGTCTTAGAGGACCAAGACGGTTCTTAAGGGGGAGGGAGTGTTACGAGCTCGTAACCAGTGCCGAACCCTAGAGAACACAGATAGGTCAGATACCACAGTCAGGGTCGTGTCCAGCGTACATGACCAACAGGGCAAGACAGTGTGAGTAGTGTGCCCCAGCACGGTCCATAGCTATGGCGGGCCTAACACAGCCTAGGGACCCTGTCAGCAGGATAGGTCCCCCAGTTGGGTCCCGACGTGCAGTCGGCCACGTCAGTGCCACGTGGCCGACACTTGGCAGTTGCATGCTATCAGTCCTCACACTGGGCTAGGAGGGGCTTACTCTATATCAGGAGTAGGCAAGTTTGGGTGGATCAGTTAGTGTTTGCCCTACTGTGGTGTTAGGATCTATTACACAAGGACTCGAGTAACTCATTACGAATCTGAGTAAAACTCAGCTCGTTTATCATAGGCATTCTGCTAAGGGCATCTGCTACTGTATTGAATTTTCCACGCCTATATCTGATAGACATGTCAAACTCTTGCATCAACTCTGCCCAACGAGCTTTCCGACCTCTAAGCTAAGGTTGATTGCAAAGGTATCTGAGACTCTCATGGTCTATCAGGACCTCAAAGTTGGCACCATACAAATAATGCCTCCAAGTCTTAAGGGCATGGACTATAGAAAAGAGTTCCTTTTCATAGGCACTGTACCTAGTCTGAGCTGGCTCGAGTTTTTTACTCTCGAACGCAACTGGTCGTCCACCCTGAGTTAGCACAACACCTACTGCAAAGTCGCTAGCATCTGTTTCGACCACAAATGGCTGATTGGGGTCGACGACTTTTATAACTAGTGCTGTAGCTAAGGCTGGTTTGAGAGCATCAAAGCTCTCCTGCTGTGTGGACTCCCAAATGAACTCCTTTCCCTTCCCCTTAAGGAGATTTGTCATAGGAACTGCTATCTGAGCATATTCCTTGACAAATCGTCTGTAATATCCCGCCAGACCAAGAAAGATCTGAAGTTCCAAAATATTCTGAGGTCTCAGCCAACTGAGTATGGCTTTAAGCTTATTTGGGTCCATCTTAATCCCATTTGAAGAGATAATGTGACCCAAATATGCTACTTCTTCAACGAAGAATTCACACTTGGATTGTTTAGCATAGAGCTTATGCTTTCTGAGCAGTCGAAACACCTTTCTGAGGTGTTTTAGATGCTCCTTCCTCGTTTTGCTGTAAACGAGGATATCGTCTAAAAATACGACTACAAACTTACCCAAGTATGGTCTGAGGACACTGTTCATCAAGGTCATAAAGGTAGCTGGAGCATTTGTGAGCCCAAATGGCATCACCTTAAACTCATAATGACCGTGACGAGTCCTAAAAGCTGTTTTCGAGACATCTTCCAGTTTTATACGGACTTGATGATATCCTGATCTGAGGTCTATTTTGCTGAAAAACTTAGCCCCGTCGAGTTGGTCAAACAACTCGTCTGCCCGAGGCATAGGGTATTTATTCTTAATTGTGACTCTATTGAGGGCTCTGTAATCTACGCAAAGACGCATAGACCCCTCTTTCTTTTTCACCAATAGGACTGGTGAGGCCCATGGTGAACTACTGGTCTGAATTTGGCCTTTCGCAAGATAATCTGTTATTTCTTCATCCTCTGTTCGGCTGACCCGATACGGAGGTTTAGAAACAGGTGTTGTACCTGGTACTAGGTTTATTACATGATCTACCTCTCTGCTAGGTGGTAAACCATGTGGTAAATCTTCAGGAAAAACATCTTTAAATTTAGACAATAAAGTTTCTAATTTACTGATTTTCTGCTGAATAGAACTGGAAATAGAAACTTCAGGAATAAACTGAAAGTCACATAAGAATACCTGATGGTCTTTGTCTCCGCTTAGCTGACAGAGCTCTGAACTGCAGACCATAGGACTAGTGGTGCCCAGTCTCCTGGAGATTTAACCACCACTTATAGGCCATAGGCCCTACGGAAAGACTGGCCTCAATAGCTTGCAAATGGTCAGGGGTCTGTTTAAGAGCATGAATGTTCTTCCATTTGCTGAGGAAGGTTTGTAAAATATCTGCATTTCTATCCTTCTCTTCCCCATTAAAAGTAGGAGGCTTTAAATCTTTGAAAACACTGGGGTGAGATCGTAAAGTCTCACCCAAAACTGATGGAAGTGGAGAAGGGGATAACTGAGAAGTGGAGGGAAGGCTTCCTTTCGCGGAACTCAAAATCAAGCTTTTGAGTTCAGCGAACGAGTCGTCCACACTGGACTTGAAATTGGCTAATGCCAACTTCAGTTCATCCACTTCTGTTACCAATTGGAGAAACTGCTCCTTGGTAACCAGTTCGTCGAGTTCTTCGGCAAACTGTTCCTGTTCTTCCACTTCCATGGGTTCCTTCCCTTTTCTATAAGCCAAGGCTTTGTTTCAAGTTCGTTGAAGCCTCTCTCCGGGGGTTGATCAGGTCCCTGAGGAGTGGTCATCTTCGGAACTGAAAGAGAGCTACCTTAACCTCTGAAGGAAAAAAAGTCTAAAAGACTAATTTACAACTGTACAAGGGAAAGGAAAGATGACTTAGCTGTTTCTGAGGACTGTACTTCCAAAGAAAGAAGGAAGAGGAACCCTCTCAGCTCTTTTACCCAAGATTTCAGACCTGCTGTCCCGGAAAATGCCAGTTTGAAGCTTCAAAACGGTGCCAAATTTCCCGGTTCTTGAGTTGAGTAGCTAACTGATCTGATTTCAGGTGTGGGGCTCCAACAAACCGAGTAAAAAACGGAAATTTACAAAAAGAAATCCGGAATTTTTGAAGTCCCTGCCCTCGCTGGTTGGACAGCAACCTGTCTGGCCCGATTTATCCAATTTACAGCTCTAAAATCACCTGAAATCTCTGATTTGACCCAAGCCTGTAGGTCGCTGGTCTGTAGCAAGTAAGTTTGAAGCTCAAACTCCTGAGAATTCTCAACAAACAGGGATGAATTTTCACCTTTTCTCCTCCCTGTCCAGCGCTGACCCTGCTACACTAATTCAGATTAGAACTTGCTCTAATCTACTCAAAACTTCATACAAATTTCAGAGTTGAGGGCTGTCTATACAACGATGGATCTGCCCATCTTTTTCCCTTGAAATTCCGCTCAGATAACAGTGTTTTACACTCAAAAATCAGAAGTAATTATCTGATTTTGCAGCGATGGAACTACCCCTGAATTCTGGTTCGGATTCTGTCAAAAAAGCAAGCAAATCCACCAAGATTTCCTCAGTAGGAGACTGTTCCTACAGCGCTGGCCCTGCTCCTCTATTTTCTGAGAACTTGAAGAAGTTCTGAGCAATCTAGCTACTTTCTCCACTGCTGAAAACTGAGTTCCCTCGGATGGAGATGGCTCTGATACCAGTGTAATAGATCCTAACACCACAGTAGGGCAAACACTAACTGATCCACCCAACCTTGCCTACTCCCTGATATAGAGTAAGCCCCTCCTAGCCCAGTGTGAGGACTGGTAGCATGCTACTGCCAAGTGTCGGCCACATGGCACTGACGTGGCCGACTGCACGTCGGGACCCAACTGGGGGCCCTATCCTGCTGACAGGGTCCCTAGGCTGTGTTAGGCCCGCCATGGCTATGGACCGTGCTGGGGCACACTACTCACACTGTCTTGCCCTGTTGGTCATGTACGCTGGACACGAACTTGACTGTGGTATCTGACCTATCTGTGTTCTCTAGGGTTCGGCACTGGTTACGAGCTCGTAACACTACTGCAGGCAATCTTCTGCTCCAAACCGCTCTTCAAACGGTGTTCGATTGGATTCAAACCAATCACAAACGCCAAGCAACCCTCCAGAAGAATTTTCAGCTTCAATCTTTGCTTGCTTTCTGATTCAACCGACAATTCCCTGTCTCTGAATCCTTTTTACAGTTTTGAGCCGTTCCACGAATCTCCACAGACTCGGTTTTGTGCTTCCTAGCCAACAAACCGTCGTGAATTCGCAGCTCTCTGTTCTTGTCCGGTGATTCAAGCCACCAAGAGCTCTGATACCAAGTTAAGAAAACACAGTTTAAACACCCGATCGGATCAATCACCTCAGCACAACATCAAGTGCAACAAGAACACAGAATTACTCACTCCAAACTGTATATTCAACTGATAAGTAAGTACAAAGATAAGTTTCTTAGAAGCACTCAAAGGGCTCGTAAAAGAAAGATGGCCCGATAACTCTAGAACTAAGCACACGTGGTGCCGTCGAAATAAGAAAGCACTGTATAAGTCGATCATTGCTATTTTAACTTACACATGACGCTGTGATTTAAGTAAAAGGATCAACATGGTTCAACATCACATTACCATCCCTTCAAGGTTAGTTAGTGATAGGGTTTTGAATCTCTTCTTATTCAAGAGCTTTAACTCTAGGGATAAGCTTTTGTCACAACTAACAGGTCCAATGTGATCCATGTGTTAAAACTCTACTTTTATTATCACAATTTGCATCTCAAAATTGTGGTTAATCTCATGGTTGCGAAGATATCTTTTATAAATTCACTAAATGAACTCTAATTTAAAGATTCCTATTCGATACTATGCAATTATTCCCAAGGATTTATAAAAAAAATCCTAATTGCAGAATACAATTCCAAAATACACTTACTACCTCTGATGTCCCCTTTACTTCCCCCCCTTAGAAAAATAAAAGGTCTAGCTTGATGAGAAAATATTTAGCTCCTTGCACAGTAAGGGCAGGCAAGCTGACTCCAGGAGATATACGATCATTAGCGGCCATTAATTGAAGCCTTGAAGTTCTTTTTAGTAGGCTAGAAAGTTCCATAGTTGCAGGTGATCTGTTGCAACTGCGTTCCAGAATGCCAATGATCCAAATCTGTTTCCTGTTTTTGATTCTTTTTAACTCACAAAAGCAAACGAAATTCAGGAAAACCCAGAAAGAAAAGCCATCCCGGAACCCAGATAGGGATTCCCGGATTGCATTTTAAAAACCTTAAGTAACCAACTTCCAAGTAATAAGAGCTTTTAGGATTGGATTTTAACTTTTGTGACACAAGGAAAACATTTTCTCTGTGCAATGGAAAGTGCTCTGATACAAGTTATAAATTGGTAGTGTAGATGTTTTGAATGTTAGAATAATTGAGTGATAGATTATCATATTTATGAACGATAAAATAATTGAGTGATAAATTACCAAAGCATGATAGTTCTTCTTGAATTATTGCAAGCTTTAGACAAACTTGGCCACAATAATTTCTCTTACGACGAACTTACCAACACTAATAAAAAAAGCTACGAAATGACTAGAGGAGGCTATTTATATCCCTCGATGAAAAAGGATGGCCTTTCTAGCTGTTGGACTCAAAATAATTAGCAAATTCTGTCTTGAGATGCTCGGAGTGCCAGAACATCACAAGTGCTAAGCCCTAATTGCATACTAATAACTATGATTGCTGGAGGTCTGACACACCTTGGGAGCAGGGCTTACTTATACAGAGCTTCATTTTGTTGCAGATGGGGAGGGGGAGGAGCTGGTGGCTTTAAAGAGTACTGGGGCAGAATCTCGAGGTTCCGTGCTGCCATATGTGGGCGTTGCTTGCTTGGGTGCAATTCTTTTTGGTTACCATTTGGGGTATATGATACTAACAAGCTATGGAATTGTAAAGCTGCATGAGTATAATATTACCTTGAACAGTTTATCAATATGCTCATCCTTTTAGTGAGTGTTTGTCTGAAGCTGATACAGACGAGCACTTTATGCAGTGTAGTCAATGGAGCCTTGGAATACATTGCTACAGACCTTGGCTTCTCAGGCAATGCTGCATTGCAAGGTAAGATCTGGTCAAAGCTTGGAGGATGAAAAGCTTTCAAGTTTTTTGCAAGCTGATTCTTCTGGCTCAAATATCCTCTTTATACATGTGATTTTCTAAAAGTCATTGGCTCATAAAATTTCCATTGTTTGACTGGTCTGATTTAGGATGGGTGGTGAGCACAACATTGGCCGGTGCAACAGTTGGATCATTCACAGGAGGCTCACTTGCAGACAGGCTAGGTCGCAGGACCACCTTCCAGCTTGATGCTATTCCTCTTGTCGTTGGTACTCTTCTCAGGTTTGCAAGGCTGTTTTCCAATATTGCTATTGATTTCTGCTCCTAGCAATAAGATGAATTTACTGTATTGGAAATTTAGTGATGAATGAGTCTCCTTATATATTTCCTTAGATTTTGATGCTCTGTGAAGGAATTGGCATGACTACATAAATTTACTCGAAGAAACAGTCTCTAACCATGTGGTACCAATAACGCAATAAACTCAAATGCGCTTTGGAGACTTGGTTGAAGGGCAACTAGCTCAAAAATCCATTTCAGAGCATGTTTTGCAATTGTTCTGGAGGTTTTTTCAAGCTCATCACAAGCTAGCCATTCTCATCATGTATCTCGTATAGATACAGTGGCTTCACTCTGCACAGTGTCGTAGTTGATACACAGTTTTCCATTGCTTGATATATTTGAGACATATGTCATATTTACTATCTCTCTCCCTGATAAAGGAATCTTTGCTATTTTATGCTTATTGACCTGGAACAGTGCAACGGCAAAGAGTGTGGAAGCCATGATCATTGGAAGACTTCTAGTTGGTATTGGTATTGGAATCTCTTCTGCAATCGTACCGCTTTATATTTCTGAGGTGCGTACCTTTCTTGGTGATTTTTATCCATCCGCTAAATAGTAAAGACTAATGACAAAGTGATTAGTATGGCAGGATCTTGTAGTGGAAGAAATATCGGTTTTGTCCTAAGATAACTTACTGAAAACACATTCATACATTCAATATGACAATCTAATCTATTTTTCTTCCTATTGTGGTTAGATATCTCCAACGGACATCCGTGGTGCACTTGGCTCTGTTAATCAGCTCTTCATATGTGTTGGGATTTTAGCTGCCTTGGTAGCGGGACTACCTTTAGCTGGAAATACAATCTGGTAAAGGATCATACGTATGAGTATATGATTTTCTCTTTACAAATTTGACTTTGTTTGTTTCTTTGTTGAATGGAGGGATATACATTGAATACTTTGAAAGGACTCCAAGCCCAGACAGGTGATTCTCATAGATCTTTGAAATCAAATCAAAGACAAACTATCACCTGTCTGGGCTTGGGGTCATTTCAACCGTTCTGTAATTTTCATAGATCTCCTGTATGCTACTGAATTTACCGGATTCTAACAAGTTCGATGGTGAAAATAAGAAGCATCAAAGAAGATCTAAGGCCACTCTTCTTTTTGCTAAAAAGATGTGCCCTTTTACTACTTACAACTGCAGTTGGAAGATATAGAGAAAAACTAGTCATTTACTTGAAAATACTACTGTTACCAATATCTACATCTCAAGTATGACAACTTTCACAATCTTAAGACAATGTTTCTCATTTCTTTTCCATCTTGATATCCTTCTAAAGTACACAGTACCTAGAGATGTTAGCCTGCACACAGTAATGTTTGCTTTATTGCTAATTGGGAAATATTCAAATAGGACTACTCAAAATTACCTTTTTGAACTTGAAATTATAACGAACTACATTCCTTTTAACCCCAAGATGCACCTCTATTACCTTAATTGGATCATACTAATCATCTCTATATTCTTTTTGATGTGGACATTTATTTGTATTCTAGGTGGAGGAGTATGTTTGCATTGGCTGTTGTACCTGCTCTTCTGCTGTGCTTGGGGATGGCTTACTCACCCGAAAGCCCACGCTGGCTTTATAAGGTTGCATATTTTTTATTCCTGTGTTGTCTTCAACCAGACTCTCTTATTTTTTCTAAAATAATTGATTATGGAACTATTGATGAATCAACTTTAATTCAGATACTCTAAATTGAGTTTATTTTCATTTTCAGCAAGGTAGAACAGTGGAAGCAGAAGTTGCTTTGAAACGTTTATGGGGAAAGGGCAAGGTTGAGGAGGCCATATCAGAACTGAGAGCCAGTGGAACAGACTCAGTTGAGGAAAATGCTGGCTGGGCAGATCTTTTCAGCAAACGCTATCGCAGAGGTAAGGGAATCTCTATGACAGCTGTTGCAACATACTCTCATTAAGATTGTGTGTGACATACGGTGTCAGTAATAAACAATGTCGAAGCTGACCATCAATCCATAGATCAGTGATTTCTATAGTAGTGAAGGAGCACTGTCTTTTAGCATAATTAGTTTCATTAAGATCTTGAGAGATATATTTTACTGATTCGCTGTAGCCATAAGTGCATCCTGTTAGTCATGAGATTTCATTCATTGGATCAGAAATGTTTTGCAGACATAGTATGAGACTCAAACATTGCCAGAAAGGCCACATGAATATTAAAGTCTGCCGCCTTATCATCATCCTAGTTGCTGTCTGCTTCATCCCTTATCATGGGTTTTTAGATTTACCCTTTGATTCTAGTTGATGATAGTCATCCCAGTCTAGTTTTTTGGCTGTTTTCTGGTTGTGTCAACAATGTAAAAGCCAATATATATAGAATTCAGCAATTTCAAATGACATTTCCATTCAATTCTATGAGTGAGCCATGAGGCCATAAGAACATTCTTAAAGTTTGAGAAAGTGGTCAGTCCACGGTCTATCTATTTACTGTGATGATGAGCTGAGGTTTTTGATTCGTCGGAGTTTAAGTCACAGAAGACTGAATATAACCAGATGTCAACATGTAGAAACATGATATTTCCTATATCATAAGAAGACTGTGGAAGGTTCTAGATGGTGAAAATTTTAGTACGTGTTATTCTGATTACGTGTTGTCTTGTGGATCAGTGGTGGGTGTTGGAGCAGCACTATTTTTGTTTCAGCAACTTGCTGGTATCAATGCAGTTGTTTACTACTCCACAGCTGTATTCCGGAGTGCAGGCATCACCTCTGATGTTGCTGCAAGTGCTCTTGTTGGAGCTGCAAATGTGCTAGGTAGGTAGATATACATGTATTTTCTTTCAAGAAATTAGACGACTTAGATTTTCAGATGATCGATTGCTAAGTTGATTTACTGCTATATCAATAGCTGGCAATACTCTTACTTAGAAGAACAATAGAAATTGTTGCATTGGTGCTCATCTAGTAGTTCTTCACGTTTGTGACAGGTACTGCTGTAGCATCGTCACTGATGGACAAGCAAGGCAGGAAAAAGCTTCTTATTACAAGCTTTTTTGGAATGGTACTTTTTACATATTCTTGTTTTGTTATCAAGAACTGTGAGGCAATATACTTCAGTTTTCTCTTGCTGCTGATGTTAAATTTTTATTTTAATTAACAGCGGATGTGAATAAATGTTCAGGCTGTTTCAATGCTAGTGCTCTCTCTTGCACTATCCTGGCATGCTCTGGAGGCATATTCTGGAACTCTTGCTGTGCTTGGAACAGTAGCGTAAGTTCCTTAACAATCCCTAAGTAACTACATCTCATCTAGGTACCTTCAAAACTTCAAAATGGTAATGTTTCACCATAGTTACAAGTCGACTTGAATGATGATACAAAGTATTTTTGACACTTCCAAGTGCTTTACTGCAACGAATTAAAAAAAGCTTAATTCTCTTGGAGAGATCAAATAAAAAGTGATTTAGATCAGCTTAAATAAATAATTTGATTTGCATCCTGAATCGATTTGAGTCAGTTGAGTGGGCTTTGAATTGTGTTTTTTTTTACTCTTGTTTCAAATGGATTAATTACTTTGTGGATCATACTTAGTTTGTGTCTGCTGTGATCCCAAAAAGTTCTAAAATGAACTTACTTTTTTGAACCTTTTCAGGTATGTGCTGGCCTTCTCGCTGGGTGCTGGTCCTGTTCCGGCACTTCTGCTACCTGAAATATTTGCATCCAAGATTCGAGCCAAAGCTGTGTCACTCTCTCTTGGTGTCCATTGGGTAAGTGCTTAAGCTCAACTCAATTCATTCATTCTTAAACAACAAATGCTGCAGATAAACAATAATCTGTTTTCGTTTTGGAAATAACAAGACACGCCTTGTTTTCTTGTTTGCAGGTGTCAAACTTTGTGATTGGATTGTCTTTTCTTCCTGTAGTGACTAAATTTGGAGTGAGCACAGTCTATTTGGTCTTTTCAGCTGTCTGTCTTCTGGCTGTAGCGTACGTGAGTGGTAACGTTGTTGAAACAAAAGGCCGATCCTTGGAGGAAATTGAGCTGGCCCTTACACCTGCTGCATGATGATTTCATCATAACATAGATATCCTGCAGGATCATAAATTTTAGCACTTGTTGTTCTTAGGGACTTGAGATGCAACTGATAGAGGACTTTGCATCTTGTAGGAACAGCTATACTTGGCAACGTACAAAACGGGTTCGTTCCGATCACCGTTCCGTACGAGTTATGTATGAAACATTGAAAAGGCTCCCACGGTCTATACGGAACGTGCTGTTTTGCTAATGTTTTGATAAGAATGAGATTTATTATTAACCTTTTGTTCTTGTATCGCTCTTGAAGTTTACACTGTTGGTTTGGATTCACAGCAAAACGCATGACTCTTGTTGCTGGTCTGCAACTTCATGGGCCATTGTTAACTAAGGATGTAAATTTTGGCTGCCTCTCAATGATTGTGTGATCATGAGTTGTGGTCAGCAGGCTTCATGAAACCTGTTCCCTGAGTGTTGGAAACAGATAAGCATAGTTATTTTTATACTATGGAAGGGGCGGGCACAGGCCATTCTGCCTGGTAAAGATTTTGAGAATTTTTTAGGTGAGGCCCGGAAGGGCCGAGCCTAAATTTTTTTGGAAATCCTTACCAGGCAAAATGGCCTGTGCCCGGCGCCTTCAATTGTGTAATGGATACTTTGACATTTTTCACATGTACTTTCTGAAACGTAATGAGCAGTTTGACTTTGTTCCACCAGTAGTTAGAAACTGCCACCTGTTCAAAAACCAGGCAGAATAGTCACAAAGTATCCATTACGTTTATATAACTCCATCCCTTGCACCAATCTAATTCATTTGATAATCGGTTCAAAATGATTTGTATTGCCGATTTGGAAACTGAATCACAAATCGGTGAACTTGAAAATTTGCATGCTTGTCTAAAATGTAACTTTCATAGATATAATTATTTGCATTGCTTGAAGAATCAACGTCATGAACTAAGTTTGTGATTAAGGTGACCAAGCCTATAATGTTAGCATAGATCTTTATTGATAGAAGATGCAATATGTAAAACTTGTGTAGAAGTAGAATAACAGTGACTCTTGGGTTTTAAAGGCAACCTTGCCTTTTTCTAAATTCATGTACTTTTCTTGATTTGTCTTAAATTATGTAGCAATTTGGATCACACTCAACTTTGTGATCTAAATCTGATATCCTACTGAAATAAATTCTTTTGCAGATTAGATACATGAAGAATCGAAGTCTGATAGTACCTTCACTAGTGATATGATGAGATTGAGAACTATTATCTCCTAGATGCACAAATTTCTTGGTGTAGTAAGGCTTGTACTATTCTTTATGGTTTGTCATATGTTCGATAATTTTAAAATAAAGACATAAAAAATAGTTATCTTGGTTATCTTCATGCTTTGCCATAAAGGCTGATTGACCCCCCTCTTGGGCTGTTACATGGGAAGCTTTTACAATATTGACTTCTGGATGTTCGAATTGCTTGTTGTTGTTGCTGAATTTCAAGATCCTGCTATCTTGAATGTCATGATTTGTTCTGCAATCCTTTGTAACATTTAGAGTTGGAAGAGGATACTTGATTTGACTAATGTTGCTTTTTGGAGCTCTTGACATGCCTCATTAGAGAGCATTTGAGCCCAAAAAGGGCCTTCTAAAAAAAATGTTTATTTATTTTTTTCAAGTTTTTCTTACACATGGTGAATAAAAACACTCAAATGTAGCATAGTTCCTCCAAACTGATTTTTGTCTTTCACTTATGAGAATTGCAGTTTGGCATTGTGAACAGCCCATAAACAAGCCATTTTGTATGTCATATAGTTTATGGTTCATTAAAAAAAATTAGTATAACTTGTTAATTGTAGCTCCGATTGAGACAATTTTGTTGTCATTAGAAAGCACTTTATGAGACCTTTCCAACAACACCATAGATGATCTATTTCTAAGCTATGATTCAAAAGTTACAGTTGGTCAAATTCTTTTGTCAATCTTGCTTATCGAAACAATAATGAGTGATTCCAAAACAATTGTGCCTTACTCTTGTTGATGTCTCATGCTATATGATGGACTTGTGTTCTCTCATTGTGTACCGACTTCATCCTATATTTATAGGAAATTATAGTTGATTGGTAGTCCAATCATTTCTATAATTATAACTCAAAAGAAAAAATTGATAAGCCACCTTGATCACTAGTTACCATCGTAAAGTCTTTTAAGCTAGTTGTGAACCAACTTACATTACAAGACTGCCTAATTAAACAATGATCAAGGGTTCTCTTGTTGTAGAATTCACACTCGCTTAAATGATTGGTTGCATTGGCTATGACAAAGAAAAAGGTCCATTTTGAGTGGTGGTTCAAAAATGTGAATTTTATATCCCGTGTCGACTTTGTGTGTATTTTTGTAAGCTATAGTTTGTTATTGACTTTTCTGACCCTATATCGACGTTGTGTGTATTTTTGCATACTTTCACATTATTTCTACTTTAGAAGAGTTAGGAACAACCTTTGAAAAAATGTCAAGTTTTTCAACCTTGTGCAATATTGAGTTTGTTTCTACAGACTACAGTCTTTCCAAGAACTTAGAGTATATTTGTAGGAAGAAATTTTGTGATAGGACCACATTAGCAAATTGAGTTCAGTAAATTGTCGAGCTCTAACACGAATACATGCTTGTGAAAGGAAGTGACGAAATTTGTAATACTCAGTGAGATATAGATTGATTACAAAGTGCTTAGAATTTACACTTGTGTGAGCACTTTTCTACAACTCCAATATTATATGGGCAAATCAATGTCGATCATAAACACAACACTTGGCAATGCCTATATAATGGCCATCGACTTGCAATTGAAAGTTATGCTTGACACACAAATCAAATTAAGTAGGGCTATTTTGGGCATAGACTTGCAAAAAAAGGAAAAGCACAACATAGATGTTTCTTTTGTAAATTTCTCAGAATAGGTATAGTTTAAAGAGTTTACTCATTTTTTGCAATGTTTTATTATCTGATTCATAGAAACTAATTGCTTCTATTCCAATCATAGTAGTTTGAATTTTCCACTTGTAAATTGTAATGTGGCCATGTTGTGGGATGTCACACGTGCCAAAAAGCATAGGATACTTTTCATAAATCTTATTCTTTACCTAGCTTTGGAATGACACCTTTGGAATGAGGCCAAAATGTGCATAGATAGACTAGAGATTTTCCAGGAGCTAAAAATAGCAATTTTTATATTGTTTTTGAATCCCAAGATCTCGACCCCCAATTAGGGTGGATATTATGACCTCTTAGGCTAGAACTAGGGTTAGGTGATGGATGGATTAGAGGTAGCCCTAAATGCTCAGATCCGAGGCACTTATAAATATGTGATGGATTTGCCATCCAATTATCAGTAATTTGAGATCTTTCTTCATGACTAGTTTTTGTCTACAATTTGCTTCTTGATTGCTATTGGCATTTGGTTTTTTGTAATGATTAGAAGGATTGGAGGGTGCTGGTACAGTACACATGCTGCAGTAGGTCGTACATCCACACATGTGGAGAATTTTGCGTGGTGGAGTTCAAGCCAAGATAAGCTAAAAATCAATAGATTGATTTGTGCTCTAGCTATTGGATCTTAATTAAGTGCTTTCTCCATCATTTCTAAGATCAATTAGACTTATTTTTCTGCATTTTCAGCATAGTTATCATGTGAAGGATTCAAGTCAAATAACCTAATAGTTCATGTTTTTATTTACAAAGGGACCTACCACAAGGAAAGAATATGATACTTTCATTTTAAAGGTTGAAAAGATAGAGAAAGTAACAGGAAATTACTTTCCTCAGAATTTTAAGAGGTCTATCTCAAAGTACTTTGCTGCTCTTTAAGTAATAGATACTTTAAAACTATTCTGCTTGGTTTTTAAACATCTTAAAAAGTAGAACATGCATATCTTTTTTTCAGAATCCTTGTGTTGCGCTTTCCAGCTTGCATGTCAGACGTACGACTGCCAAATAAAGAGGAATCGAACTATCTAAAAAGGCTTTTGCCTGAAAATATGACTTCTAGCTAAAATTTACAAAGACACTGAATACTTAATAACAGATAACCAAGCACATATGCTAAGCTTAGATGCAGGTAGATGAGACAAGCCAACCATACAAATGCATTAGCCAAGAATTTGAAAGATTGTTGATCCATCTGCTGTAAGGGTGCACTAGCCCGTCGAAACTTTCCCCCAGTCCCCCCAGTTTGATTGTTGCGAGCTTCTAATGGCAGTTCTATTGGAGAGAGGGGGAGATGAACGACGAACACAAATGAGAAACGAACACGAACAAGAAACGAAACTCAAACGAGAAACGAACTCAAACAGAAGCTGTTCGTGCGTAGCGGAATGAGTTATACGACTCTCTCCATAAGCATGACTACGCCTATCAAAACGAACATAACTTTAGTGATGGAAATCACGGTCATTCTAGATTATGTAGCCAAACATTAATAAGTGAAGAGCCAGAAGAATAATTTGTCGCAAATAGCAAGACAAATTATGTGTCGCGAATGATTCATGAAGAACTAGACTGTGCTCGACTGATAATTAGTCACGAATGATTCGCGAAAGACAAGACTAAATGTTAGTTGTCTATTACCAGAAAGAACAACTAGAAAGATCAGACAAAATGAATAATAAGCATAGCAATATTAACACGGATCTGAAAGTAGAATAATGAACTGAATCAGATTAAGTATATCATGTATACATGTCAATAATGTGGTAGAGCACAAGACAATAGCGGACGAAACTGTGTGCCCTATGAAGCTTATTTCAATCTGTAAAAAGGAATGAAACCTTAATTCTGATAAAATGAAGAATCAATGCTCAAGGCATCTACTGTGTCTATCTCGTCTTCTTTGTCAACTTCTCTCTCTATATCTATCTGAATACACAAATGGTATCCAATATATATACATAATATTACAGGTGTGCTGATGTGAAAGTACAGAGTGGATGTGCTGTCTGTAGGAGATCGTGGGTGGCTGCAATCGTTGTCCAGTCAGTTAGCGCAACTGCATGGGGTGAGCGTGAAAAGGGTGCGATGTCAGTCAGTGCTGAAGTGATCGTTGGTGATGATGCCACTCTTATGAATAGCCTTAGGATTAGATTTATAGGGTGCCTTTGCTTTTAGGACACCTTTGGCATTCAGTAGGATAGTGTCCCCTTTTCGTCTGTCACCATAACCTGTGTAAAAACACAGTGTCGCAATTCTTTCGGCTTTCTTCGTCTGTGCAAATTTGCGTGTAAATATGCAGACTGCATGACAACGTTAGTAAATATGCAGCATGAATGGAGGTAGATTAAAATGGGATTTAGGAGAGTAAAGGGAATAAATCCAACACCCCCCCCTTAATCTGGATCCGTGAATGCCTTGATCTTCAGACTGAGCAATGCACAAAATTTGTTGTGTGCATTAACACTGAGTGCTTTCGTGAAAATGTCTACAACCATGTCTTGCGTTCTGCAGTACATTAAGCTTACCTCTCTGTCGAGAACCTTGCCCCTGATGTAGTGATATCTGATCTTAATGTGCTTACTCCTAGAATGAAATCTAGGGTTGGCCGATAAGGCAATAGCACTTTGGTTATCACAAAACAAAATTGTAGGGCTGTACTGATACAGAGTGATGTCTGACAACAAATTTCTCAACCAAAACGCTTCCTTAATAGATTGAGAAGCAGCAATGTATTCTGCTTCAGTAGAAGAAAGTGCGATAGAGGTTTGCTTACGATTTTTCCATGAAATAGGACCGCTGTTGAAGAAGAATGTAAATCCAGATGTGGACTTACGATTGTCTGCATCCCTGCCCAGCTTGCATCAGAATAACCATCGAGCTGATGAAGATTGTCGTTGCTGACATCATAGCAGATGCACTGGTCCATGGTAGCTCAAATATATTTCATGACTCGAATAAGAGCCTTCCAATGGGTAATGTCAGGATTAGCCATCTATTGGCTGAGTGAGCTTACAACAAAAGAGATATTTGGCCTTGTATAGACCATTGCGTACATGAGAGATCCGAGTATCGATCGATACAGATACTCTCTCATCTGCTCCTCTTCCTGCTTGGTCTGGGGACATTGGTCCTTCGAAAAATGCAGGCCTGAATCCATTGGTGAGTGAGCTAACTTACAATTCATTAAATTGTATCTGTTAATTACATTGTGAAGATACCTTTGTTGAGTGATGTAAATCAGTCGCTTTGCTTTGTTTCTGTTGATCTGAATTCCAAGACAGAAGTGAGCTTCGCCCAAATCAATTATGTCGAATTATGAGAACAACATCTGTTTCGAATCCTTGACCATATTGGTATTGTTTCTGAAGAGCAACGTATCATCAACATATAAGGTGATGATAATGAAGGATTGCTTGCATTGAATATGAATAAACGTTGCAATCAGCAGTGCTTGGTTTGAATCCTTGTTCAATGAGGAATGTGTTGATCCTCTGAAACCAAGCTCTGGCAGAGTGTTTCAAGCCGTATAGTGCTTTGTGGAGTTTACAGACATGATTCTTCATGCCTTCCAGAACGTATCCTTCGGGCTGGATCATGTAGATATCTTCTTGTATAACTCCATTCATATAGGCTGTTTGTACATCAAGTTGATGTACTTCAAGGTCGACAGCTGTAGCATAAGACAAGAGCATTTGGATCGATGAATGTTTGACGACTGGACTAAAAGTCTCACTGTAGTCGACATTCGGGATCTGGGTGAATCCTCATGCTACCAGTCTTGCCTTCCTTCTATCAATTGCTCCGTTGGCATTGTTTTTGATCTTAAAGATCCATTTGCAATCAATTATATTGCAGCCAATGGGAGCTTCGACTAATGACTATGTCTGGTTCTTGATCAGAGATGAATACTATCTGTCCATAGCTTCTCTCCAGAGATCAGAGTCTGGTTTTAGCTGAGTGCCTCTTCGACTATCGTCGGTTCCTGCATCAAGAGACAGGCAGACTCAAGAGTATACCTTGTGGGCTGTGTGCGCACTCAACTTGATCTTTTGGGAGGATTCGACTGATGAATCGCTCCTGGGACTTGTTGCTGGGTAGCAGCAACATCTTCGTCTGATTCGCTGTCTCGAAGTGTGTCGACAATAGACACGCCTGAGCCAGAAGCTCAGACTGTCGTGTCAACGGCAGGTGATGAAGGTTCTTCTTGAGCAATATCCTTGCCTTTGAGGTCGACGAACTGATCCTCGATAAAGACTGTATCCTAGCTATACAAGATTTGCTGGGTATCAGGATCGTACAGCTTGTAAGTGTTATCAGACGAAGTATATCCGATCAGGGTGGTCTTGAGACCTTGGAAGTCCAATTTCTTCCTTGTGTCGTTTGGGATCTACGTGTAGGCAATACACCCAAACACTCTTAGGTTCTTCAAAGAAGGCTTAGAGCCTGTCCACACCTCGTGGGGTGTCTTGTCTGAGAGGGCCTTGGTCGAACATCTATTCTGGACGTAAGCTGCAGTAGAAATTCTGAAAATCCTTATCGGGCATAATGTCCTTTGCCTAACACCTTCCATAATACATAAAGGTTTATTTTGATCATGGAAAAATGTTTGTGAAGTTGTAAAAGCTAGCATGCAAATTTTTTTATTTCAAGAAAATGAATTTTTAATTTTCTTTTACAAAATTATTTTGGTTTTGGAGCATATTCGACTAGCATGCTGGCATGCTAGCCGAGTTGGCTCCAAAAAAGAACTGCCTTAAAATTTTTCATAAGCTAAAAAAGAAATAATTAATTTATTAATTTCTTCAATACATGGTTGTAGCACAACAAGGCTTTCACAAAAATACTATTCAAGACTAAAAAAAATCACAAGTAGGAATCTACTTAGACCAAGGACACCAATATGAAAATACGCCTTTGACCATCTTGAGTTAACATGTATATGAGAACATTCAAATGACCACTCTTTTACAAGAATAGTTTAACAATAAAAGACTTGTGAATTGATTGCATTGTTGATTCGATTGTTTAATTTCAAATTCTCGTAACATTTGAAAAAAGGTCAGATTCAATTTGTATTCCTTGAAACTCCTTATCCACAATCCATTTTTAACTTCTTGAATTGCTATTGACCGAACAATTTCAAAGTCTAGCTTATGTAATCTATAACTCAAAAACTTTACTCATACCTATAGATAATTTCTTTGGCATAAATTGTGAATAAATTTATTACAAGACACATGACACAAGTCTACCTACTAGTTAATTTTGTTGTATGAAGAACAACAACATAGCGAACCATGTTAAAAATATGATCATGATCTTATCATTTATCCAACAAACAATAAACACATTGAAAATACTCCTTTGACAAGTGTGTGTATCTTGTGTGCATATAATATCTCCTCACACAAGATTTTACTTAGAAATAAATTCCACCTTGTAAATGTATAAAAAGTGAGAAAGCCGCTCGGAATAGGATTGCTAAAATTTCTCTAAGAGGGCTCATAGCTTGCCACATTTTCATGTGATTTCCCATTGTGCCATTTTGGAGCCTTTGGATTAGTTTAACCTATTATGAAAGGTGTGGATTAGGATCCATGCCATTTGAGTTAGCCAATAGGAATAAGGGGCAAGGCCCTTCCCCATTTATAAAAAGGCACCTCATGTAACCATTTTCTATGTTTAATAGAGGAGGAGGAAGTTATGCCAATTTGTGGTTCAACCATCCTTACATCTAGTGTTTTATGATCTCTTGCTCTCTTTCTTCTATTCTAATCTTGTCAATGACAGATGGAATCTGGAAAATGAAATAGCTGTAGCAATGAGCACCAATCCGCTCAGTTTTCACCAGTCAGATCAACTTTGAATCCAGTCATCAATGGAAATTGAGATCTCTGATGAATCGCCTAGTTGAGAGCTGAGAATGTGGGCAATGATAGACAAAAAGGGTTTTGTCTATTCTCATTGATCCACATTTGCCCTAAAATTTATTTGAAGGGCATTTGAAGTGCATTTGAAATGCTTGAAATTGACATGTGCATTTAGAAATTTCTAGAGAGAACATGTGACTTTAGAAATTCATAGAAAGAGAAGTTTTTAGAAAGAGAGAAAGGTATAAAAGGGCAAGAGAGAAAAGGAGAGGCTTGCATCATGATAAAGGGAGAGAGAGGCGTTGTTTTTTATATTTTAGGGTTTTTTTTAAGGTTCTAGAGAAAAATAGCAATTATGTGAGTTGAGAGAGACAAAAGGTTTCTCAGATTTTCATTGGTCCAAGTTCGCCCTAAAACGTATTTGATGGGTAGTTGAAGTGAGGTTGAAAGGCAGACACCTTGATTTTGGAATATTCTAGAGAGACACAGTGTTGTTAGATACTTTTAGAAAGAGAATTTTCTAGAGAGTTGAAAGGTGTATAAATGATTGTGAGGAGGGCTGAGCGTGAAGGAGAGACGGGTGAGCGCGAAGGAGGTTTTTAACTAAAAAATTTAGGGTTAGGGTTTCAATTTTTAGGGTTTTGAAAAAAAATAACAATAATGTGAGGTGTTTGAGAATAGGTGATAACGTTTATTCCTGCTCATAGAATTGCGAGAGAAGAATGTATGGCAGTGTTCGGAAAAGCCGGCATAGTTCAAGAATGGAACCGTTATCTTTTCTCAAAAATCGGCATGGCAAAAATTGTACAGGATATTTTATGTCATAAATCTTGGGTTTTATAAAGAAAAACCGGCAAGTAAGAGCTTGTCACTCAATAAAAACCGAAAAACTTTTTCAGATTTTTGGAGGGAAACCTTTTTGAGGTTTCCGAACACTGACATTGTATGGTGTTGTGGAGAAAGTCTGATTTCCGTTTTTTAAATGGGCCACGTGTGCCCTAAGTTAACCTGCAGCTGTCCGCTACATCATTGGGAGGGCCGGTTGGCAGGTTGCCTGGCTATCATTCCCTAAAGAACGTTCAAGAGAGAACGAGATGAAGCATCTTGCTACAAAGTAATCAACTTATGCATTTGCTGGCCTCACATGTATTTTGTCTGCTCTGCTCATCGCTGATAGATAGATAGACAAGAACTCTCTTCTCTCGCTGGTGGCTCTCACAGTCCGCAGGCAAGCCAACAAGAAGTGTGCCCACCCTCCACGAAACTGCACATGAGAGAGGAGAGAGAGAGAGAGAGAATCGTATTCTGCTACTTTGTTTGTGGTAGGTGGTGTTCAATCTTTCACATTGCTACAGGCATGTCTTCTATGGCAGCGTCAAGAAATATGGTATCCCTGTTTCATTTTTTATTGCACTTGAGCATTTTAATGTAGGGGGGGGAGAGAGAGAGAGAGCATACCTGTTCCATTTTTCTTAAGCATTTTTGAGAGAGAAAGAGAGAGAGAGAGAGAGAGAGAGAGAGAGACAGACAGAGAGAGAGAGAGAGAGAGAGATTGATTGATTGATGCATTCCATTTTGTAGGTGGCGAATGAATGCTTTCAATTATGTAGGAATCTGTGATGCAATCTAAGATTTCGTTAGAACTGTGACCTGAATTTTTGTTTGAATAATGCTGCTGTTTTTGGGAGTGAATAGGTCAGAACTGGGGCTAGGGCTGTTTTAGGGTTAGGGTTACATTTTTAGGGTTTGTGGGAGTGAAAATAGCCATATAGTGAGGTGTTGGAGAGAGAGAAAGAGAGAGAGAGAGAGAGAGCGCTGAACTTTCAAGCCCCCTCACTGCTGATCATTCCAGGAAACTTTAACAAGGATAATGACAAAGCCTTGTCTCACTGCCCGTGAATTGGTTTTGGAACCATTTCCGCCATTTCCAGGAAGAAATAGCGAAAGATCATCCACAACATGCACTTTACCAACTCGGTCCAAGACCTTCACTGAGCTTAAACCTTGGGCAGACTTTAGCATTGAGCTTGAGCAGACCTTAGGCCTACTAGATAATACGCATAAACATTATTATGCACTGTATCTACCTGCACCAATGAATTCACCAGCAGATGAATGTGAGGTCCGTGGGCCTTTTGGTTAATTTCGTTTTTAATTGAGCAAATGCACTTGCTCTCACTTTGGGATTGAAGGCAATATATGAAGGTGGTGGGAGTGGAAGATCGTTGTGTTCCACGGATTTAATAATAAAAGTACAGATGTGCCTTTTGATATTGAAGACCTATGTAAAAGAGTGTTATGCTGTGGAGAAGTTAAAGGTTCTTGGCAATTTAGCTTGAGCCCTTCTGAGAATATTTCGGAGGAATTGAGAATCCCAAAGCGTCGACAAAAGCTCATTACAGCTATTCAACAAATGTTTGATGATCTAATATTTGAAGAAACCTTGTTTGGGTTCGTTTCCAATTATGAGGCAACGGTTTTCTTTAAAAGATTAAAGAATCCATTGGACAAGTCTTTGATGGTCTCGCCTACAGTTGCAATAGATGAGAGACCTCTTTTGAGTTTTTTGACTGTTTTGAGTCTAGCTGATTCGTTCAGGGCCCTCAAACTTAAGCTTGGGCGTGAGAAAGTTCCAATAACTCCTCCCTAAGGCTCTCACTTGATATTACCCCAAGGTGATTCTTAAGGCCGAAGAAAACAAGCACCTAGGTCTTGCAAGCATCCTCTTGTGAAGGCAACGAATAGGGAATCCACAAAGAAAAGTAAAACAAATCGTGTGCTGGATGTGTTGGAAGAGAGGAACAAGGTTGTCGCTATCGAGAGATTGCCAACCTGCTCATTTGCTAAAATTGGACTTTCTCCTAGTTGTTTAGGCCGCGACTCATTTGGAAATGTTGTGCGAGGCCGTTCTCCATGTGGCAGTGAAACAGCCATAAAAATTATAGACCCAAGATTCCCACTTGCAATTGAAGCATTCAAGAACGAGAATGCTCTTCGTCCAACTCAAAGACTTGCAGGGTAAAGTGATACCGATTCTTCTCAAGGTTGGCTTTTTATCTGACATGTTTTCACTCTTTCTAGTTTTGTCCAAGGGGGGGAAGCCCCTAAGCAGCTCTTTGGGGGTTATTGTTCTTGATCAAATACATAATGCTTTTCATTTGCTACACAATTGTGGAGTGTTGCACAATGACAATAGCGCAAGAAATATCCTCATTGGCAGTCCTTATAGACTTGGACGTGCGACGTTCAATCCAACTCCATCAGAATATCGCTCAGAGATAGAGAAGGTCGATGAGTTGGTAAAAGAACTTAACGATGAAGCTCCGCAGATGTCTCAGGGACTCGTGACACGTTGGTTTCCAGGTCAATTGATTTGAGCTCTCTCATTTGGACACATGAAGTTTTTTCCAGCCCCACCCTAAATTTTTCTTTTTGGGTTTGATGTGGTTCAATTTTTTTGCAAGAGTGATTGCATGGCGAGAGAGAGAGAGAGAGAGAGAGAGAGAGAGAGAATGAATAATATAATAGAATATATTAATGTATATAGAGCGCCCTTGGGCACATAAGACAAAGAAAAAGTACATCTCCTTGTCGGACTTATTTCTACTAAAACAAAAACAGAAATAACCAGAGCTAAAACCAAAGCTTAACCTAGCTATGGTGAGGGTACAAAAGCAATAGCTTAACCACCAGCTACGCGGAGGAATAAAACTCACTAACTGAGAGAAATAAACTGTGTGATCTGGTGTGAGGCACATGGAGGCCTAAGGTGACGAACTCTGGATGGTCGAGGAATACGTTAGAGCTTTGGTAGATGAGCTGGAATGTCAATCTCACTGTCCAAAGTATCTTCTCTACCTCTTTTATGAAAGAAAATTGTAATATGTGGCTGGCTGTGGTCAACATCCTGATCATCCGACAGAAGAGAAGATCTCAACGAGAACATCTCTCGCAATAGCAAACCAACACATCTTGCATAAGTTATAAGGAACCAAGTGTGAGTGGAGTGTCCCGATAGAGACAATGGTATCTGCCTCTGATCTCATAGTAAGCTGGACAGGTGAAAATAAAGTGAGACTCATCCTCAACCTCTTGTAGTGTACAGCACTGACAGATCCGTAATGGTCGTGGCGTGTCTGTGTATCTGCCTGTCTCAATAGCGAGCTGATGGGAAGAGACCCGTAATTGACCTATGCGGTAGCACAGGCCAAAAGACAACGCATGAGAGAGATAACTCGGTCTGACTGGAAGCCCTGAAGCATCAAGGTGAAGAAAGTGAGTGTGGTAGAACTAAAGCTTAACCCGTGATGGATCTAGGTGAGACCAAATAGTGTGTATGTATGCTATGTAGATCTGTTGGCGAATGTACGCATGAGTCCCATTTGGGAGGTCAAACATAGATAATCCCTATCTACGTAGAAAGTCCAAAGCATATTGAAACCAAAAGGACTTAGCCCTCTGCCCGACCAAAGTGCGAGAAGATGTAAAAGCCGCTACCACGTATCTGGAGGAATCAAGCTCTGAGACTCTGTGAATGAAAGTGATGATCCTGAAAATAGCCTCTACAATCAGAGGAGGAGAAGCAAACTCCGCTAAAATAATCTCATGAGGAACTGACTGCTTGGCCCGAATCATCCGACTAAGCATGTGAATTTGCAAACGCTAGATGTCACTCCAAGTGTCTCTAGATAAGTCTGGACGCCATGTCTCTGCTGAGTATAGTGCAACCGGAGAAACAGTCGAAGAGAAGAGGCGACAATGTGTGTCCGAGTCATGCACATAATAAGTAGAGGAAAACCTCTCCATCTGAACAAGAGCAAAGCGCCCCTTGCGGAGCCTAGCCAATGTAGCTGGTCTAAAAGAAAGCAATGGACGAGAAAAGAGAACACCCAGGTATGTGTAAGACGCTACTATCTCTAGGAGTTGTCCATCATAGTAAAACATGGTGTCTCTCATATGCTGTCTGTTGGTGTTAAACACCATAACCTTAGTCTTACCAATGTTCACCATCAACCCCCATATCTGACAGAAAGTATACAAGGCATCTAGATGTCGCTGAAGTCCTGCAGCCGAACTAGAAGTAGAACCACATCATCTGCATAAAGAAGGATAGGAATAACAATATTTGCTAGAGGACAGCTGTTAGGGACCCAACTCCCTTGGGTCCCAAGCCCAGACTTGAGACTGGACGATGACTAGGCCTGTAGACTTGACCCAAATGATCCGCTCAAGGTCATCAATGTATAGAGCAAAGAGCGTGGGTGACAAAGGACAACCCTAATTTACTCCTACTGTACTATGAATATACGAGGACCATCTATCTCCATCACGGAAACGAGCCAAAACTCTCTCATATAAAGTGATGATAGCAGCAATGTCCTCCTGTGAGATACCAAGGGATGCCAGACGCTGGAGCAACAAGTGTCTCGAAACCGAATCAAATGCTTTGTGGAAGTCCACAAAGCAGCAAAAGACTCTCTATTTCCTGGACTTCCCCGCCTCAATGATACATCTCAATATGAATATATGGTCTGTTGTGGAATAGCCTGCTCTAAAACCCACCTATCCCATAGCATATAACTCTCCACATGAGTGCTGATGATAGACTGCATAACCGAACCATAGAGCTTAGCCATAGTGTGGCTGTTCATAATAGTACGATAGTTGTCTACATTCATAGGATCACCAGCCTTAAGTATAGGATGCAAAAGGTTAGTACACCAAGGTGTGGGAAGGCCAAAAATAACAGATTGGTTAAAAACGTAGGAGATGTATGGAGCAACAATATGGGCAATAGGTTTTAGAACTAGCATAGTGTCATGCTAGCTTTTACAACTTCACGAACATTTCCACGATCAAAATAAACCTTTATGTATTATGGAAGGTGTCGGGCAAAAGAAAATCTGGCCGGTAAGGATTTTCAGAATTTTTTACGCGAGGCCCAAAGGGGCCAAGCCTAAATTTTTTTGGAAAGCTGAACCGGACAAAATGTCTGCTACCCGACACATTCCATTTTGAAAAAAAGAGATGCAGCTTTTTAAGATGTTGAAAAACCAGGCAGAATAGTCACTAAGTATCCATTACTTAAAGAGTAACAAAGTACTTTGTGATGGACCTACTTAAATTTGATGGATAGTCAAATTTCTAACTATGTATCATCTAAACACAGGTTTTTTTTTTTATTATGAAAAAATGTTTATGGAGTTGCAAAGGCTAGCACACTAGCGTTGTCATTGAGGAAAATAATTTGCGGAACTCATACATTTATCAGACAGTAGCTGTATCGGAGATATTGTCACATAGTATGATCATGAGAGAGTCAAGCTTACCTTCTATGGCACACATATCTTACGTAGAGACAGTTTGGGACTCCCTATTAGACCTTTATATCTCTCTCTTCCTCTTTCTTTTGGGCTCCGTTACAGATTGGGACAGTTACGAGTCTCTTCGCATCAGCTTGCTATTGAGACTGGCAGATATTCAGGCATTTTGAGAGAGCATCGGATATGCTAGGTATGCACACTGGGTGTAGTGCAGAATGAGTTTCATTTTATCTTCATATGCCCTACATACTATGAGATATGTGGCCGATATCACTGTTTATATCGTGACACCCCTCTTACCCTCAGTACATTTTTGGAGTATCAGGATCCCAGATGGGTCGGCCTTTTACTACGAGAGATGCTTATGTTGAGAGCCTCTTTGCTACCATCGGAGAGTATTACTGATTCTAGCCAGCATCTCATTACTAGCTTCTTTCAGAAGCGAGAGCACGATGACCTATCAGATGATGAGGCAGTCATACCGATGAGGGCGAAGGCCCAGCGTGCTCAGTCACCACCTCTTGCCAGATCTACGCGCGCCTCTAGAGCTACTAGAGGTCCGCGATCACAGCCCATAGCTGCTATGGGTATCAGACGCTTTTTTCGAGATTGATATTTATCCTTTTACTTTCCTCAGCAGAGCAGGCGGTTAAGCTCTTGCACCTGTACCCTCTTCAGAGCTGGAGGTTAAGCTCTTGTGTATCTGCTCTTTTATGCATTTTATGATTCTATATTGGCTATGTCTTTTCCTAGCTCGAGAGAGTTCTATATTGTCTTTTCCATTTAGACTAGTGTTTTTTTTTATGTTGTCCGACATGGACAGTAATCCTACGAGACATGTACTTATTCATTCTGTCTTATGTGCCCTTGGGCACTCAACAGACATTAATACATTTTCTTTCTTTCTTTCTCTCTCTCTCTCTCTCTCTCTCTCTCTCTCTCTCTCTCTCTCTCTCTCTCTCTCTCTCTCTCTCACGCGCGATGGTGCTCCGCTCTTTCTGAGAGCGATGGTGCCCCACGAGGTGCTCAGCGATGCTGCTCCTGCCAGCACTAGTGCTCTACGACCCTAACCGCCCTGTCCCTGCTTGCACCGCCCCAGGTCCGCCCTACTTGTCCGCGCAGTTTCTGTCCTTGCTCAGGTCCTGTCCGCCCTACCGCTCCGGTCCTAACTTCCCTGACCAGTCCCTACCTGTCCGCTCAGGTTCTATCCTCCGCTCAAGCCCTGTCCGCATCTTTGCTATGGTCTCAATCAAAAAGGGGGGGTCTCCTTCGCCCCCCTCTTCTCCTGCTTGCCAATCATCTGCTCCTACTGACTTGGCCATCGCTGGCTCTTCTTTTTACAGGCTTGTCATTTGTTGGCCAATCATCACCTCATCTTCCATTGCCGGCCATTGCTAATGTACCAGTCCCGATTTTATCTTCTGTAGATGCCTATCACATCCCTACAGAGCAATTACAACCTAACAACTTATCCGACTTTGATTCTCTTCACAACTACTTACAACATCAGTTCAAAGAAGTGTTTCAATTTATCGAGAAATTGCGGACACAAAATCAGACGCTTTATGGAGAACTTATCAAAGTTGATCTTCAAAATAAGGATTTACAAAGCACTATCGACATGATGAAAGCAAAAGGGATGCATGATCTTCATTCGCAGCAAGATGTGGAAAGTAAAAGCTCGTCGTTGACAAAGGAAGTGGAAGAAACTCGTACTTGGGCTTTGGTTCTTAAGCAAGATGGTACTGCTTGGCGGAGCAAATTTGACAATAAGGTCTTATTCATAAAGTTTCGTTCCATTGAACAACGCAATGCTACTTTACGCATTCAAGCTTAGCTCAAAGGTACTTTTATTTTTATGGATGAAGACCTAACACACACACAATGGCAAGCGAGGAAATTGGTCATTCATGAGGCCAATGCTAGGAATCAAAGAGTGGCCTTTATTGAAGGCAAGCCTAAATTCTATGATAAAATTTCACAATAGGAAGTCAGGGATCCCGGGCACCTGAACAACCTGAGATCCCCACAGCCATTACAAATCGGTTTTTGGAATTGTAACGGTGTGCTTTCATCTTCTTCAGCAGGGGACTTTCACTCTTTTTTGCAAAAATGTGATATTTTGCTCCTAGCAGAGACCCATGAATCATTGTATCGACCCCTTCCAGCCATTCGAGATTATGCATGGCCTTCAGCATACATGCTTTCTTGAGAGAAAAAACCACACGTCGCTCTGGTGGTGTCGCATGTCTTACTAGGGAAGTTTATCGTAATCATTTTAAGCTACTCAAAAGTGATCCATTTGCGAGATTTATCTAGTTACAGTTCTTTGGTCACTACTTGGGGGCTCCCTCAAGATCTCTTTATAGCAGTTTGTTATTTTGCACCTCAGTCATCAGCTTTTGCTGACTATGATGGTGATCCATTCCAGGCTCTCTCAGATGATATAGTCAGCTTTGCACAATAGGGCCTTATTCTACTAGCAGGAGATTTTAATGCTCGCACCAGCACCCGGTAGACAAAGTTTCATGTAGATAGTGATTTCCTATAGATTCAAGCTTTGGATGTGGGTTTGGACAGGACCTCTCAGGATGCAGATACCCCAGCTACACATTTTGGAGAACAGTTGATTGGACTTGCAGAAGCTCATTCTTTAGCCATTCTGAATGGCCTATCTCGATGGTCGCCATCATCAGTTTTTACTTGCCATCCACACGGAGGTGGACACAGCGTTGTTGACTATTTCTTTGGCTCATCAGCCTTGATTCCATTTCTTCATACTTTTCATATTATGCACCCTACCATCTCTGATCACTCTCTATTGCTCCTGTCTCTTGGCCATATTACTCCTGGTACTGTCACGACACCTCGTTCCACACGTCGCCATCGTCCTTCTTTCTCTCCACTTCGTCTCCCTACTTACACTTCCTCTCTAGCTACTCTGCTCGACAATTTTTCCCTTCTCATCTTCAGTAGACCAACACGACGCCTTTTTATCTCAGTCGCTTCTTCACTCAGCCAATACTGCCTATCCTCCAAAAACTTTCTCATCTCATAAATGCACTTACAATAGATGGTATGATGATGAGTGCTCTTTCTACACAAGCAAGTTGTTCACGCTCAATACCATTCTCCCGGCACCTTAACATCTAAACAAAAGGAATACCATAGAATGACTTTGCGACAAAAGACTGCTTACTTTCAATCTTTGGCACAGAAACTCATCGATTCCTTGGACGACTCCTCTTCCACCTTCTTTTGGAAGATGTTTTCTAAAAACTCGTGTAAGCCGGCTCCTATTGCCATTGAATCTTGGATTGACTATGTTGCAACACTTTATACAGTGGACTCTCCTTCCATTTCTCTCTCACCGCGACCATCAAAATTCACTCTTTTCACTCCCTCCATGATTGAAAACGCTATAAAAAATGGTCAAAACCATAAAGCCATTGATGTTGACTCTCTATGTTTCTAGCACAACAAGGCTTTCACATGAATACTATTCAAGGCTACAAAAAAAAATCACAAATAGGACCACTCTTTTACACGAATAGTTTAACAATAAAAGACTTGTTAATTGATTGCATTGTTGATTCGTTTCTAGATAAAAATGTGTTTGAATTGTTGCTAATCTGTTTGTATTGAAAAAAAAAAAAAATGAATCCAACAATTGCCATTGTGTGAAGTTGTGCCTTGATTGATTAATATCAAATTCTTGTAACATTTGAAAAAAGGTCAGATTCAAATTGTATTCCTTGAAACCCCTTATCCACAATCCATTTTTAACTTCTTGAACTGCTATTGATCACACAACAATTTCAAAGTCTAGCTTATGTGATCTATAACTCAAAACTTTACTCATACCTATAGATAATTTCTTTGGCATAAATCGTGACTAAATTTACTACAAGACACATGACACAAGTCTACTGACTAGTTAATTTTGTTGTATGAAGAACAACAACATAGCGAACCATGTTAAAAATATGATCATGATCCTATCATTTATCCAACAAACAATAAACACATTGAAAATACTCCTTTGACAAGTGTGTGTATCTTGTGTGCATATAATATCTCCTCACACAAGATTTTACTTAGAAATAAATTCCACCTTGTAAATGTATAAAAAGTGAGAAAAAGCCGCTCGGAATAGGATTGCTAAAATTTCTCTAAGAGGGCTCATATCTTGCCACATATATGTCACATCCATTGAAAAGCTTTCATGTGACAATTTTGGCTCGTGGCCAGCATCCAAGTGAACAATGGGCGGCCTTTGTATGATCTTGAATCATAAAGATACAAGGATTGCTTTTGTGGGTTCTCTTGAAGTTGCATCATTTTTGCTCAATTGTTCTTCATGTATATGCGAAACACTTGAATGTGAATCAAATTTGACAAATGCTTACTGGTGAATCTTTAGCGTTACTCCTGACACCTACCTGCTAGGTGTAATGACAAGCTTGAGCGAACTGTAAGGTCCAGAGCATAGGTGACTGACTGTATGCATTGAAAGCTCTGCACTTCTGATGATGATAATGCACATATATAAAAGCCTGCGTCAAGAAAGATTTCAGAATGTGTTGGAGGTGCAAGCTATGCACAGGCGGCTGACTCCATGAAGGCACCAAAGAGTGCATTTGTCCCATAAGTAAAATGGAGACTAAAACATCACCCAATATAAGCTGAAAGTAGACATAATACCCTTGTCCCCTGGTACCAGCCCTTTTGGAGTCAAGTGGGAAAGAGGTGGGTGGCTAGGCGGTGGGGATGGGATCCCACGCGCGGCCCGCTTCCGCTGCAGACAAACTGTGACATAATGTGCATCATAGTATAGATTTCTTCTCTACGTCTGATCTGTCGTTGCCTGATCGGATGACCCACGTTGTAACACCATGGAAACCTTGTAACACCATCATAATGATCTTATGGAAGGCTTGTAGCTCCATGCTGTTCATGTATCTATAATTTTATGGCAATTACTATTTTGGAGCGCTTATTGGTGAAGCTTTCAGGCAACTCCTTTGCTCTTTCTTATATAACCTTTTGGATTGCGTTGTCTCTCTACTAATTTGATACTGACGGTTGTATTCTCTAACACTTCTGAAAAACTCACCGTTCTATCAGATTGCTCAAGCCTATCATGTTTTTATACTCAAATTCTCCTCAGCATCTAGGTGTTGTTCGTTATGCAATAAAGGGTAAAGGGCATGTTTGTGAGGAATTGCAGAAATTGGATCACAAAACAGGTGAAGATAAGTGCTTCTCTGTGGTTTGCTGGGCTTCCATCACTTTATGAAGTTATTTAATACATAATCCAGTCAAGAAACAAAGTTCTGTTAAGCGTTATATTAAAGGACATCTTTATTTGGAAAAAAAGCTCTAGATTGCAGCATGGTAACCAGCAAACAGAATTGAGACTGTAACTGGGAATCCTAGACGTTCCTCTTCCTCTGGTCCCTGTCTGTAGGGGAACAGATTTTGCAAATGTGACCCTGCAGCTGTTCCCTTGTGACTTCTTTTCCTAGATTGCAAATTTGTGATTCTGCTGTAAGGACACACAATCTCAAAACTAGATGCGACAAGCATTGAATGCAGGAAGGCGAAACCAGTGTACCCCTATGAAAGGAATTTCTAATTCCAATCTTTGATTATTACTTTTCATGCGCATCAGAAGCTTTTCGATTCACACATGTATTTTGTATAGTGTACTTTAGCAAGGTAAGCTTTACAATCTAACAAGCCAGCCAAAAGCACCCTGCTGAGAAACCATTAGCACCTCTCACTTGTGAGGCTTTTCTATTTGTCGCGTTTTATTGCGTGCATTCACATCGACGTTGGTTAAGTGCAGCCTGTTTCATCAAAATTGATCAAGTGGGAGAGCGGTTTAGTTAATTTTGGTCTAGAAATCCCACTCTTACCTTGCTTAGATTGATTGGTTTCCAATTCTTCTACATTTTGGCAAGAAAAGTCATGTGCACACTACAGCAGTACAAAGGCTGTCCATACTTGAAATCCCTCAAAGGCAACGGAGTTCAGGTGTTTCATATTATGGCAAATGGTGTCGGCGGACATGTGGAAGCTAGAACTTGCATTTGCTGGTAGTAAAATATATGCAGGCAGTAATGGAAAACTTGTTTTGAGACGCACCGTGTGGTCAGGAACTCATGCTACAAAAGGTCAGATTCATCCTCTTCATCGAGCTCTTCAGGTATAGTTCCTCGTTTTCATAGGATGAAGCAGTCACTACTACTGCTTGCAAGATGAGATTGATACTTTTAGTACGTTGATGATTGTAGTGCCCTAAATTGCAACCAAACAAGGAGCAATTTTGAGGTCAATCTTTTTTAAAGTGTTGATGGAGGAGACTTCCTCACATGTATGTCTGGGTCTAGAACTCGACCTTCATTGGGTAGTTTTTGAAGATGAAGTGATGCTTACTCTACTGACTGAAAATATAAAAAATGCCGTCTTTGGAATTTTGTCTCTGCTTCTGAGCAAGAGGAGGTTCATTTAATTTTGGGTTTGTAGCGACTT